>OMNN01097159.1:9621-26141 GCA_900302755.1 Chromis chromis
GTGTGTCTGTGTAGGCTGAATGAGTTTTTGTGACAGTCTTAGCATTTTGGTTTTGTGTAATGAGCTCTTTTTAAGTCTGTTAGCACTCGGCCTTTTGTAGGTGTTTTAAAGTATCAAATTAATAAAGTGTTAAACTCATTCCCATGGAGGACCTCAGTTTTTACATCGACATGAGTTGGAAATGACTTCCGATTCCCTCAAGTGGCCCTTTTTTTGATAGTTAGATTGCCACTACAGTAACATTTTTGGTGCCGAGGTGTATCCTAATGTTTATCATGAACATCTGAGTTTTCCTTCAGTGGCACCATGAGTTCTTTGGCTTTGAATGGAATATATCAACATCTATTGAATGGATTGCAATGAAATTTCATCCAACCCTGAACCGCAGATGATGAAACCTAATCCTAGCACAATTTTTACTGGTCCAGAATTTCGTTTGTAACAAAATACATGCAACACTAATGGCATTATAATCAGGCTGTTTTGTACCAATTAGAAAATGTTAGCATGCAAACCAGTTAAACTATGTCCCAGGTTATGCTACCAAAGAACTAGTTTGTCCAAAGCATTGTCCGGCCACACTGGAAGGTGAAAGTGACAGAAATAGTTGTGTAACTAATTTAAAAAGAGAGGTGTAGAGAGAAGTACTGCTTACTTTATCACCTCCAATCATGGCGTGAAGTAGGTGTGAATGTTACAGAAATTATGGGGCTCTTTCCATAGATCTTTCCATAGAGCCATACATAAACAAACAGATGACAGAAATCGTTATTGAAAAATCTGGAAAGCAAACATCCACATTTATGCAGATATCCTCAGAAAAGTGTAGGGAGAGGAGTTGGGAGGTTAAAATATTAAAGTTAGTAACTTATCCAAATAATTTTGGCTGCAGCCTGCAGAACAGAAGGTGTCAACCTTAGACTGTAAAACATGGACTGCAAAGCAAAAGTGCCTTATGCCTGCATTCTTTCTAATGGCCAGCAGGGGCGGCTCCTCAAGCTGCAAGAATAATCCCAATTGTAAAGAAGTCTATGAGAAAATGACACTACTTCTCACTTGATTTGTTACCTCAGTAAACATTTTCCTAATGAGTTTATGGTCTCAATCTTTGGTTTCAAGTCTCCTTCGATACAGCATTATGTTTATTTGGTAAATTATGGTACCATTTAGAGGAAAATACATGATAAAGCAGAGTGTTTTACAGAAGGGCTAACTTGTGATCGAGTCTATGTCCATCTTTTATATACAGGCTGAATGTGATTGGTTTAAATGTCAAATATGGGCAGAGCTAAATGTTGATTTAATTATTTGGACCTGAATTTGGGCTGGGTTAAACAACACAACTTTATAAATCAAATGAATCTACCAATTAATTATTTACTTAAACTAACAATGTGGCTATTGTTTTCCACCTGGTTCCAGTCATTTTTACTGCTTTGTTTTCATCCAAAGTGACCACAATGTAGTTTGTTACAAGACTTTCAACAGTGCAATGTAACTACAGTAGCTCAAATCACTGCTGTGCCTAATTAGACCATCGCAGAGACATTAGCATAGCTGTAGAATTTTACTCTTGTTTTGCAACCTTTGGTTTCATTAGGTGAAAAAAAATGCTTTTGTAAAATAAACTATCATCAACAAAGAAAAATCTGTTTACCTGAATGCCTTCATCTTCGATCTAAAACGTGACCTGACAGTTGTGTTATAACTTTGCTCAAGGGAAGGATCAGACTCTTTCTGAAACATTTGCACATTCAGTGACATTGTTCTGCCAGTTTTCAGTGGACTAAAAGTCACTGTATAGAAGCTAACTTGGCATGATTTATATATTGCGAGCAGATGGTCCCAACAGATGCCTAAAAGCAAACATTCATTCTGCTACGGGTAGGTAACGTCAAAACGGTGCCGCTTCATCACGACACAAAGTAAACCTCCATACGGGCCTTTTGGAAGTCAAACAGCACACAGATGCGGTTGAGTCAGCTGACCTTGGCGCATCATCGGTGTGTGTGGGGGTGAGAGAGAGGGAGACAGTGAAGTGTGATCTTGTCTGGAACCAGGAAAATGGCCATATTTCTGTTGCACTGTCCCAGCCCTGCCTGCCTCACAGTGAGCCATTGTTCCCTGGCAGACGAACAGTTCATGACGGTCACGGTCATCTCTTGTGCACACTGTGTTCTGTGACTTTGTGCGCTGGTCATAATTTCTCATGTGTGTCATTCAGTTATTCAATAAACTACAAAAACAGCTTTCTCAAAGACAAAATGAGACTCATTACCATGTGTTGAAGAAGAGGCCTGTGCTGCTCTTCCCTCCTCTTTCAGAAGTCATCAGTAATGATCAAATCTGCTATTTGTGCTTTATTTGTTAATGAATGTTATGTAAAAATGGAAATGCATTGTCTTTTAGGGCAGAGCAGATGATGATAGTGGCAGGTGACTACAAAGTAAATGTCTTCGAGGGTACTGAGCAGTATGCTAAACCCCACAGGCTGGTCACCCATCCACTGTACAACAGGAGCACCAACAATGCTGACATCATGCTCATTAAGGTACTGCAGAAACAATGCAGAGATTTAATCATACAGTAACCTCATCAATGTCTTACAATAGTATGATATTGACATATAATGTAATAATAATATAATATAGCTGCTAGCTTTGCCTGTCTGCTGTTTGGTACCGGCCAGGTAGCGTGTTTTGCTAAAAATAGTTCCCTGCTGTTGCTAGAAAATCAATTGATTGCAGTGTTTGAAGGCTGGAAAACCAAACAGTGATTCAAAATAGAAAAGATCTTTCTCTGTTGGTTCATTTCTGGCAATGATTACCCATGAAATTGTTGAAACTGTTCTCTGATTTTCTGTCCAGTTGCGAGCCCCGATGGTCCTGAATAGATTCGTGTCGCTGGTGCCTCTCCCCAGGCAGGGGACCGGTGTGATCGAAGGCCACGTGTGCCGTGTGTCTGGGTGGGGGTACAATAGTCCGGGTGGAAGCCAGGTTCCTGTCACTCTCAGGACGGTCACAGTGCCCATTGTTTCAACTGCAAGGTGCAACAGCAGTGACTCCTTTGAAGGGAACATCACGGCAAACATGATCTGTGCCGGCTACAGGGCTGGAGGAAAAGATGCATGCAAGGTACAGAGAACAAATGTATCTTTGTTCACATGCAGTTATCTCAGAAAGTTTCAGCTGCAAGGTAAGTAGGCGTTACGCAACAGCTGTCCAGTGACAAGCATGATAATTTGATATTCGAAAAGACATGAAATCCATTTTGAAATAAAAAATTCTCCAAGGTACGGCCTTGGTTCCCAATGTATATCAAATAGCACAAGCTTATCCCCTCTTCATCATCTCACATTAGAGCGAAACAATAACTTAGTTTTAAGGGAAGTTCATCCCCCTGACAGCGTGAGGATACAGTTAATCATGTCAGTGTTGGTTTTCCTGGAAGCTTTTATTAAGCAAACCTGGCAGAGTCCATCCTCAAGAATTATATTAGGTATGATAGTTGCAGAGGAGATAGAAAAGCAACCCCTAAAATAGCACCAGCACTGGAAACCTGGCTGTAATTTTGAGGTAAACTCACCTACAACAGCACAACAACAGCAGCACACACCAACTCGGTTATTTGTTTCTGCCCAGCCTTTGGTGCGAGAGAAAAAAATTACATGAAATTCAATGTGTGACATACCAGTAGGCGATATTCTGCCTTAGGTAAAGAACTGAATGACTAATTAAAACACTGCAGTAGGCATCTTTGTGTGTTGGCCTTTTCAAGTGATTAAGATGAACGATTCCAAAAGGTTATGATCTGATATTATGAAACAAAGCAACAATAAACTGGGCCTTCCCTAATGAGAATATAGACCATCTTATATATCTGCTGGCCTCTGCTAATGTGCCATAATGATCTAGTTCTTATATGAAAAAAAAGGCCACATGTTAATTTGTCACATATGAAACACGAGACACATTTAGTGATTTTAGATAGTTAACATGCACAATGTGAGAACATCTATTTTCTATATGCTTTTTGTACGGGTTAACAAGTTAGCATGTAATGAAATAGTGATCCACTGGTTTTATTTCCACACAAAACCTTGTGGTTTATTACATAACTGCATTTCACATCGTAAATCTAAAAGGCATATTCTATATATGACATCATAGATTTCAAGAGTGCTTTTTTGTAAGGAATTGTCTGTAACATTACACTTATTCTGTGAGGACTCCGTGTCTTTATGTTGTTAAAGAAGAGAGAACAGGGTGTTGTTGGACTTTGACAGTAATGTTCTTCAATGTTTATAGCTTTTATATAATACACAACTAATGTTACAAGGCCGAGGCATCCAGGAATAGTGAATGCTTCCTTAAATAGTTGCCTCTGAGACCCCGCTGTTCAAACTCTTTGTATAATTTAGTGTATCCTGTAACAGCAGTCAGGGACATTAAAGCAGCTTTACGGCAACATTATGTGAAACTTAAAGCGTTTTCTGTGAGCCTCATTGTGACAAGGTAACTGAGAAGAGGGTGTGGTTCTGTCCCTTTGCAGGGAGACTCTGGCGGGCCGCTGGTGTGTGCGGGACGGGTCTATGGTGTGGTCTCTTGGGGCAACGGCTGCGGTGATGCTAAGTTTCCTGGAGTCTACACGGCCGTGTCCAAATTTCGCCGGTGGATAGATCAAACTATCTATGGATCATTCCTACGATGTTCCAGATACTGATGAAGATCATGATGCTGAAAGTAGCCATTTGTGCCTGAAGAAAATAATTCCCTTGAAAATGTTTCAGCTGGTACACATCAGAGGTGAACATGCAGTGTTCCCTCTGAAACATTGCTCAGATCATTCTGATAATGTCTAAATACCAATATAAGGATAATACATCTCATATTCTCAAAGTATCTAGGGGTGAAAACTGGCCTTTGTCGGCCACTACAGTAATAGGATTCACCACAGTATGCACTTTATATGCTATTGTACATGTAATTATCCTTTTATGGAAATAAATATTGCAGTTTAGATTGCTAGTTGTGTCAGTGATTAGTGATGAACATTTAGAATAATGTTTGGTCCTAATTTGACATTTGCATATAAACTTGTGCATCTGTTCATCTTAAAGCAACCCAAAACCTGTTTTATGCCAATCAGCCTCTCAATTTCAGCAGTGGGATTGTGTTTGAACACAACATTTTCTGCCAAAGTTAAATGAGCTCAGTTGGAAAAGGTGGATGGTATAAACTTCCAGACTAGCATATCAGGATTTAGCAACATTTGAACCAGGTCATGAAGTCATTTGTATTATTTTACGAGGGCACTGTCACCCTTATTAAAACCGCACCCACAGAGGCCTGATGGAGAAGATTATCAGATATTATTTTCCAATTCACGTTGGCCAATTGCCGTTGCAGATACAGATATGTGTGCATATTTATTACGTCTAATTTAAGAGAACATCAAGTCTCTCCTGTAGTGAAGTTAACTCTTATCATGACCAATGGCAGGAGCAAACATACTACAATGCTTTTCACTTGTGTATATTCAGGGCAAAATAAGTAAATGTATTGTGAATGTTTTATGCAACATTTTCAAACAAACCTGTATAACAATGGTAGTATGAGAAACATGGATTCAGGCTTTTGGGGTTTCATACAAAACAAACCTATGAAAACAATTTTGTCAACTTGCAGGGTGGAGCTTTTGTGTCTTTGTTCTTCTTCAGAACTGGTTTCCAGTTTGAACATGTATGGCTGAATTACTTCAATATTGCAACTTACCATTGTGTAGTGTAGAGGAGTTTTGCAGAGTTTGATCAGGGTCATAGGTGAGCTGGTGTGCTCGAGCTGCAGCGAGTGGGAAGAGGTGAGAGGAGAGACAAGCAGGGACTTCAGAGATCTACACATTCTAGATGAAGCACTGAAGTGGTTATATCTAAGCCATGTTAGGGCAGGAAGGGATTATTTTCATGGTAAAAAACTTGTAAATATTTAACACATGAGTTTTTAAAAGTTTAATCAATGACCTACAAGGGACTTTAAAGCCTTTATTGACCGATACCAATGATAATACCAATATTATGGTGGATCTCTGTATTATGCCATACTATTGAATATTAATTGTCATGGAAATGTTAGTGAGCAGGTGGAAGCAGATACATGGAATTGACTCGTACCAAGGAAACTCAGGATACTAAAGGGATGTATTAAAAAGTAGAAGTATTTAGTGCTTAGATGTCATGATACGAGTGAACAGCCATCTCAATTCTGAGTTTCCTCCCGTCAAAATGCTAGTCGAAGAACTCAAATCTTTAGCCATTACACAAGAGGCCAGAGGCTCCACACATCTCCATGGCCCTGACTGCTAAAGATGAGGAACAGTTGTTTATTTCTAAGTGGCCTGTTCGTAGCCAATGGAAACACTGCTCTGACAACCTGTCTTGTATACGGCCATCGATGCAGTCAGAGTAACCCTTTGGCCCAACTGTCCAGAGTATTGGTAGCAGAAATTCCTTCATATTAACGCTATGCAGAAATACTTAAGATTTGAAACCAAGTCCACAGGAGCTTTAAACCACTTGAAGTAAAGCCCTCCTAAACCTGAAGCAAGACTAGGAGAGAACTAAATACCACATATTTGCTCTTACAGATAAAAATCTGAATTTACACACAACAAAACCTACCCTAGAACAATTCAGCACCCTCAGGGGTTTATTGCTACTGTGCTACTTGGTCTAAAATAACCAGAAGGTTCGCCTAATATTAGTTGACTTTGGCAACCTTTAGACAGGTTTTGTTTTCAATATGAGTGACATTACTGTGTCAGTTCCCAGCTTTTGTGACTATTCTCCAGTTGTGCTATTTTTATCTTAGGTTTTAGCTTTTAACATGATCAAAGATCCAATAACATTATGTAACAACTTCTGGCTAAAGATGCTGTGCAAAAGTTACTAATTACTACTTGTTTTAATTGACTGGGAGCCTAAAATGACCAATTCAGAAGACAGGATAACCAGATATCGTGAAAAGAAAATGTGCAAACTGAAAGAGTTGTTTTTGAGATGATCTGATCCGAAAGGTGAATCCTGTGATAAAATCACAGCCACCGCAAATCCAAAGGGAGCAGATCTTGGTGTGACGTGAAAGCACCTCCAATTGTGAATAGTTGACGGCACATTAAAGTTTGCTCCACTGCAGGATTGGATATCATCTTTCATGTCCTTGTCTGCGTAAAGACATTTGGTTAAGTTCTTCTTAGAAAAGTCTGTGTTAAGATTGATTACCTGTCAGTTACATAATGCTCATATCTGTTTTGTAAGACAATCCTTTGTGTTGTTCCTACAGAAGACAGATTAATGTAAACAGTAGGCAGCAGTGGGTGGTAAAACCCAAAGATATTGTTTCCTTCTTATCCCCGAGGGATGAGTTTTAAACAAGCCAGTTTTCATGGCAAGCTCTGATCTTGAAACTTTACAGTCTGTGCTACCATAAGACCAAAATGTTCCCAAACTGGATCCTATCATGATGACACTATGGCCAATATGAAACATGATCAGTGCATTATCCATAATTATCAATAATCTGAGTGAGGTCAAATGTATAATCTCTTTTAATGTGCTTTTGTTGTATTTTGCAGGGCTCTTTTTGGTATTTGTAATCTAATTTGATGAGAAAAACCTCGAATTTCCTCAACTCTGGATCATGGATTGTCATTTAAAACACACTTATTCACATATCCATTCACTGAACCCATCGGCTTTGATGTGCAGCACTCCAGAAACTGTAATGAAATCATGTGAGAACAGCTCAGGGTCCTCAGCATGGAGCTGAAAGTGCGCCACGGGGGCCAAAAGTCAACATGTCAGCCTATGAGAATGCTGCCATCCTCTGGTGAGCTCTGACTCGGTGGATATTCCTCCCTCAAACACCCCATCAAGGCAAAAGCATCGCAACATTTGTAAACCTGCACAAGAGGGTGGAGGATTTCATATCTCCGACTCGTCGAGTGGTGGCGCGAAAACGACGCGTTTCGAAGTTCTCGAATTGGTTCCCATTTACGCACCAATCTTCGAAATTTGAAATCGCCATTTGTTTGATTGCATCCAGATCCCGGAGAGTGGAGCGTTGGTGCGCCACGACTCCAACTGGACGCTTCTCAGGGCTGCACCAGAAAACCCCCGTACAGCTCCCTCGCCAGGTCTCCCCGGGATCCGTGTTTTGCATCGCTCCTCAATTTGCATTTCTTCCTCAGATTTTCCGTGCGACGGGTTCAGCCGCTCGAAACCAGCGGGCGCTTCACGGCTCTATTGTACGTGCGCCTCCATTTCCAAAGCAATACGCGCAGAGAAAAGAAAAAACCTCTGGAATCCTTGAATAATGTTGCCGAAGCTCAACGAGCGGGGAAACTGAGGACATTTTGATTTACTGTTATTTCTGTTGCGTACCTACGAAGACAGACACGTGTCTTCGGGGTAAACAGAAAGGGCTAGGTCGTGCCAGCAGATTGCACAGTTTTCCCCCCCTTTTTGTTTGTTGCAGACGACCGGGTTCCAGCTTGGCGACGAGCTTTACATTTCAGTTTGTGCGCCTTGGTGATAAAGACGCATTTGGAGATGTCGGAAGTGCTGCCTTTCAACGAAGAAAAAATGAGTCATTATGGAAATGAGGGCGACGAGGGACACCTTTCCTTCACCTGTCGTCTTCAAGACACCAACAACTTCTTCAGTGGCTCACAGAATAAACGTCCGCCGAAGCTCGGACAAATAGGCAGGAGCAAACGGGGTAATTATATAATTAAGGCGTTTTCGCCTGTGTGGTGATTGTGGTGAATGCGCACATAGGTTAGTAGTGCACCATAATAGAGGATGTCTCCCTGTGAAGCCAGATCGGCAACACAGGTGCCTTAGCATGATCCTCGTTAGAGTGAAAGATCAGAGAGGGAAAGTCTTTTGTTTGCATGCGTGTGTAATGTCTTGGTTTTTAAATATTCTATTCGCATTGCAACACAACTTGGATGCGCAGTGCGTGCTGTTAAATGTCTTCTGAACGATGCTCAAAAGAGTTGTGCTGAATGTTCCCTCCCCATGAATGGATAGTATGATTGAGGGTTAAATGCTGTGAAATTCAGATTTTAGTGTTTGCATGATGAATCCAGCTTGGTTGTGTGTTTTTCCACTGTGTGTCCTGCATTCCTAATGAATCTCATGAGATAGCCCTTGAAATCTGAGGCACACTTATGGCAGCACATACATGTACAGACAGACAGACTCAGTTGCATGTACAGTAGTGCACAGACACAACATGGACCAACATGGCAAACATGTAAGTACTGCACCTGTAGGTGCTCAGCAAAGACACGCACATATTCACACATGCACATTTCAAAAATGTGCATCAGATGCAGGCAGTCACACTCGTGGTTATCTTTGTCTTTTTTTTGCATGTGCTCACTTTCTAATGCATGCTCACATCACTTCTGCTCATATAGCTCAGCACTAATGATTGTGGGCTTTAATGCCCTCCTGTCAGTCGATGGTGAATTTTCAAGACGCCACACCAAGATGAGCCCCCCTCATTAACTCTCCTTCCCTGTCATCCACAGTTGTGATCGAGGATGAGAATGGCGATGACGAACAGAAAAATGGAACAGAGAAGACCCCGGCAGAGGCTTAGAGCGCTCAGCTCACCACCCCCTAAAAGACACTCTTGAAATTTTTTATGGCGATATTTACCAGTTTTAATCCAAAGACACTGTATATAAGCACTTTCTCTCATGTGGCAGCAAGCAGCACTTCCACACCCTCCTCTCCCAGTCAGTCATGACCGTCCGGATGACACACACTGGCAGGGGTGGGAGATGGCAGCAAAGGAGACCCCCAGGTGGACCCCCCCCAACACACACACTCACACACACACACACACACACACACACACATATGCACGCACGCACTCTAAGCCACACACGCACAATCACCCTCGATTACAGGGTTTCGCCATAAATCCAAACATGGGAGAAGACAACAAGGGGGGGCGACGAAGGCGACGCTGTCGAAATGCAGAAATCAGGGACAGGATACAGAAGTAAATCTAATATAAAAACTAAAGCACACACTTCTCCTATATCTTATTAATCTTATCAACCATTCTTTCTGCTCTTCATTTTGATCGAGGGCAAATGAATAACAGAGTTTGTAAATATGGAAAGGGTAGCCCATATTTTCTTGCACAAAGTGGGAATTGGTGAACTGCTTTGTTCTGTGTTGAAGACTTTATTTATTATTGATCCTTTGGAATATGTCTTTTGCAGTGACTTAAGACCAGAGGGAGTGTTTTTTTTGTATGTTGAAAAAACTTTGAGCAAATGAGAGTGATATTTTTGTTCACTTAACAATTCTCGATGTTGCCTGAGTGTTTTTTGTTACCATACTTTGCAGCTAACGAGTCATTTATATACAGTGTACCTCCCACCTGTTTTTAAGCTTCCCAGGCTTTCACCTGGATTGGTTGATACTGTAACTTGACTGTACACACCCTATTGATAAAACTATTTATATTGCATTGTGCATTATTGTGTGTGCCAAATCTCATGAGGGATATACTGTACCGGACTACTTGTTCTTTTTCGTGCTTTATACATTTACTCGTTCAGTTCAGTCGTTTTATTGGGTTGCCATTTTTTAGGGCTCTTTCTTAAAACACTGAAATACCAACTCATGCATGGCAAATATGAAATCATGCATGCATGGCAGAAATTCTGAAACTCTTGTGTATTCTTGAAGCACCTCGTATACAGCTTTGAATGACAAACCTCGAGAAACAGTCTTAATTCTGCGTTGTACTGTACGATTCACACTGATTTGTACAGTGGCCTAATATCTTGTAATAAAGATTATGACAAAGTACTATTTACTGTTAGTGTTGATTGTGGTTTACAATAAGGAATGATGTACTCGATGTTGCTTTTTGTTTTTTAAACTGTTTTAAAAACTGTAGCAAAAACACAAAAATATAGTTTTGTATCAGAAAGATGAAGACAATAGCAGATAGCTCGGCTTACTTTTGGACATGTTCCTTGTACAGTTTCTCCTGTTGTTATTGGATTGCCTAACTGGCTGCCAAGGAAGGTCAAGTCAGCATTTTCCACTGTGAGGAAGTAGCATCCCATTCGTTGGAAAGATCAGATATGGAAGGAGACAGAAATGGGAAGAATGATGAGCAAATAAATCCGTCGAGAATCCGAAATGCACACTTTGCTCTGATTTGTTTTAAGGAGAGTGCAGACACTCCGCTTGGACAACTGCACAACAGACTATGATCTCATTAAGTGCTACAGTACTGCAAATGATTTTGTGGGGAATATGTACACCACTGCTTCCCAATGCAATAAATGTTTGTTTGCATTTAAAATCTCAGCTTCTCTCTTTAATCAAGTCCTGCCTTTAACTCCATTCCCAGAGATGTAAATGGTGCAGGGGCACCGAGGCATGAGGAACACTGATGAGACGTGACATTTCCAGCTCTGCTGTGGTGACTAAATGATTCATGTTGTGTGACGAGCCTCTGTCAGTGTACAGCATCTTAAACCCCGACTGCCTGAGTGTGTGCTGGGAACACATACATGCAGCTCTGAGTGAACACACACACATAGGCACTCGCATGTCCGTTTCAGCTCCAACTGCAGGCGAGACTAACATATTGCTAGTCTCTCTCCCTCCCCATCTTGACAGACATGAAAGGGGCTGCCTGCGCCGGGTACCATGGTAACAGATGCACCTTGCACTCGATGGGTGCTGCGGAGGGTTTCGGTGCAGAATAGTCTTCCCTGAGCCTCGGCTTGATACCATCGCCAGCTTTAATGGAATGTTCTCCATTCTCTTATCTCTGCCCTCTTCTCTCAAGACCCCTTATTCACTCAGTGGCGTGACCGCATTATCCTGCCAAAATAGTCCCTTCTTCCAAGACGGCAGTCAACCATGACAGTGGCACCTACTGCAGTAGCAGCCTATCCCCTCACACAGGATCAGAGGATATTACATTTAGGGGGTAATGGTTTATGATTGTCTGTGTGGTGGATCCTTTCATCCAAAATGATGCAGTGAAAGCTGGATGTGATGAGGTGGACTCAGCTCGGCTCTGCTCAGTCTTAAAACAGGCTCACGTACTATTCCCACACAACCAAACCTGTGAGTTGTAATGATATGATTGTCAGGGCAAGACAAAGTAGATAAATGCTACAGCAGACCTACAACAGATCAAAGCTACAAACGTAATTACGCTTAGTCATTTTTAAAGCTGTAATTTATGCTGAATGTAAACCATTATTTGCCCTTCAGTCAAGTAGGGGGAGTACTGTTCTTTTGTTTATTTCCTTTTCCAGTATTTGCCATTTCATCGTCATATTTTTTTTTAAAATCTCAATCCAGCTTGCAGGATTTTGCAGTGTTTGCAACAGATAGACCTGCAATCCAGGTAGTAAGTGCTTATCGTAAATCTCACCTACAAAGGCAGCTACACCTTTAACTCGGAGAAAGTAGAAGAGTAATTGCCAGCATTTGTCTTTTTTAACAGAAGTTGGGAAAGGAAGAGGATTTTCTAGGCAACAGAAGGCGGTCAACAGAGTTGCAAAGATGCCTAAGAGTCAGATGTATCAGTCACACGAGCTGCAAAATAATGCTGCATCCCACTAATCACGACAACAAAGTGCCTCAGGCAGATAAATTACATTAGCAAGGAAGGAAAAGGTGTTCATGTTTGAACACACACAAACAGTGGTATATTTTCCTCAAACTGCTGCATCAAAAATCATAGTTCAAAATCACAAAATCTGACAGTTTAAACAAATACTGATATGAGTTTCATCAGAATTGTAAAATATCAAGTTTCTCCTCTAACAGTTTAAGTTGTCTGACTGATCTGCCGCATTGCTGCTATGAAAAGCATAATTTTCACATTTGTTTTATTTAAAAAAAAAAAACACAAACACAAATCCATCAGTGTCTGTCTCATCTGATAAGCAGATCATTATTCATTTAATTGATTAAACTTTTGTTCTATGTTCCCATCTACACTGATCAGCCACAACATTATGGTCATCTGCCTAATATTGTGCTGGTCCCCCTTATGTTGTCAATAATGCTCTGAACCATTGGGCATGGACCTCTCAGGGTGTCCTATGGGGTCTGGCACCAGGACATTGGCAGTGGATCCTTTGGGTACTCTGGCTTGTGCAGTGGGGCCTCTGTCAATCAAACTTGTTCCATTGCATCGATGCTTGATCAGAATGGGGTCTAGGAAGTTTGGAGGTCAAATCAACATCTTGGGCCATTGTCATGTTCCTCAAGATGTTCCTCATTGTTTGATGTTTTTGGCATGTGGTGGGGTGCATTTTCCTGTGGGGGTAGGTCAGTGACATTTGGGATTGCAATTTACATGTGTGAGTGACATGAGTGTGCTTGTTCTGGGACAATGTTTATGTGGGTGTCTAAGTCTCATCAACACGGAAACCAAAATCCAAGGTTTTCCAGCAGAACACCACATAGTACCAATATGATCAATGTTATTCACTTCACCTGTCAGTGGTCATGATGTTGTGGCTGATCGGTGTATATACATACATACATGCAAGTGCATCTCCAGTTCTCCAAGTCCTTGTACTATTGTATGAAACATAAGTAATACATGATACAAGGGCCAATATAAGATACAGTGATCATAAACACACAATGTAATATTCAGTCCCAGGGGGAGTTTCTTGTTCAGTTCCACATTTTTTGTTTTTCAGGCTTTGCACTTCAGCACCTTCAATTTGAAATAAAATAATTGACGCTATAATAAAGTGTCATGGCTTACATTAAAATAGAAACAACTGAGCAGCAGATAAAATCAGTTTCTCATTTATTTTATTGCTTCCATCAGCAATGAAATCATCAGTAAATGCCAGCGTGCCACTGATGCCACGCGTGTCCAAGCCAGAACAGCAGCATCACCGTGTTTGACAGATGAGGTGGTACACTTTGACTCATTAAAATGATGGAAAGAGGAAAGTGTGAGGAAAAAAACAACTAATGATGCCTTCACTATTGGAACAATCTCTTTACTTGCCTGAACAACAACAAAATCTGCTCCAGACTGTAGAGAACTAAGCCGCCAGGCTTTTAACAAGAACCTAGAGAAGTGACCACATCTCACTTTTTTTCCAGTGTTTTTTTTTTAGAATTGATTTTAACATCTAACTTTTGACTTTTACTGCTCCTCATGTCCTCCCTTAGTGCAATATGTCTGACCTCTGAGTCGCATACGAGACTGCTCCTAGTCTGAGATCCTCAAGCAGGGGACTTTTATCTCTTCCTGAGGTGCCCCTGGAAAGTAGAGGTGGCAGAGCATTCACAGTCTGAGCCCTGAAGCTATGGCAGAAGCTGCCCGAAGGAAATTGGGTCAGCAGAGTCAGTGACCTCTTTTAAATATCCTCTTAGTATTATACATTTACTGGAGAGGCTTTCCTGATTTTACCTGATGTTTATATATCCAATTGTAATTATTTGTTGAAATGCTCCTAGCTCACGTGTTATGTTGCTTTATACATTTTCTATTATGTTATCCTATATACTCATTGTTATCCTTGATGTTATGATCCGCTTGTTTTCTTACTTGTGTGAAGCATCTAACTGCTCATAGATAATAACGATGATGATTATGGTGATGATTATTATTATTACTTTAGATTTTGCCCAAGGGCTGCGCTGGTTTCTTTTTGTACTTTACTGTGAACTTCAACCAGGCCTTTCTGTTTCTTAGTGAAAGAAGTGATTTGTATCTTGTGGTGAATCCTCAGAGTTTTCTCTTGATCGTTGGAAAGGAAACATATACGCCTACATCCTGGAGAGCATTCTTGACTTGCTGTGCAGTCATAAACGGGTTTGTGGTCCTCTGCCTACCAGCTTGTTTGCCATTGCCAGTTTTGGCAGATCAACTACTTTTGATGTCTTTCTGACAGATTTTTGTTTGTACTTGCACAACCACCAGACACTTCCAACCCGTTTTGAATGGCACAAAGCTTAAAGCACAAATGAAAAACTATCAAAATAATTAAGATCTAGACTGTAAATGGTAGTCGCCAATCAACTCAACTGGTGTCATGATAATAGGTGTCAGTTTTAGTCTACCTTTAACAAACACCATCTGACACAAACATTATGAGAACTCCATCATGTACTACAACCGTACTGGCCAGTCATTTTACTCCCCATCTGTCTTTTCCACTTCACACACATTTCACATATTTTGACTGTCAAGAATACTTTGCTATTGACAGATACAGTTCTTAAGGCAGTTTTACACTGAGTATTCAGTCAGCAATATATAAAACAGAGCAGTTATATCTCACTCCAGATATATAGCTGCAACTGTCTAACAGACCAAGGTTGAAACCTTATCTTGACACATTTTGGAAAAACAAAAAAGCAAACATGCTTCCTTTCGTTGACACATTACCAAATCTTACAACCTTTCAGACTATGTGATTTATTTATACGTCTTTTTTACTTTAACGTCTGGCTAAACTGTCAGAGGCTTGCTTTTTGTTTGCATACAATTTCTACAAAGAGTCTCAGAGAGAGCAACTAAACGTTAATGCTGGTGCCCTTCTAATTAGATTTGCCAAAAAATGTCAATGAGTCACAACTCACAGCACCAGAGACCTAACTGGCACACCTGCATGCGGCGATAATTAACTAAACTTGAAAACTTAAATTGCCCGCCATCTGAAATACAATATATTCACACCTTTAAACATCACCAATGTCATGTGTTAATTGGATAAAATACTATGTTAGCTCTCCGACTATGCAACTCCATGATAAATCATTATGCTGTACGGAAAACATTGCAGTGCTTGGTGGTAAACCACAAATGATTTGAAATTTCAGTTCACAGCTGGCAATGAAAATATAAGTGTTAACATAGACATGTATTTCAGGGGAGACACAAGGGATATGTTTCTTCCAATATTTAGAAAAGGTGCATTGAAATCCCCAATAAAAACATAAAATAAGCAAATTACCTTTATTTTGCTATAACTGCTATAATGTTTATTCATACCCATAGATGCACCAGTGCCTTAAACAGGGGCATATCAAACAGATATGTGGAATGTTCTGAATATGCAGAGAGTGTTGGACATGAGCAGAAATCTTGCTGAAACACATGTGAGCTATTAAAGTCTATAGACTGTATAGAAAAGATGGACGTAGCCATTGGGATGTCACCAACTGGTTTCATGTTTTAACGTTAAAGCTACTGTTTTAAAGCACTGAGTCTTGCATTCTGGCTATTGCCATATTGATCTTTTGAAACCAAATGCAATGAGTGAGGTGTGAGTGTGACTAAGGACTTGAGGACACTAGGCATGGCTATATAGTAGCAACCTGCCCTAAAACATACCCTGCTTTAGCATCTATTCTACTCTAAAGGACCATAATTAAAATAAAATAAAAAACTATGCTGTATTTAGAAAGTCTTGAAACAAGTGAT
>OMNN01097162.1:0-17287 GCA_900302755.1 Chromis chromis
AGAATAGTGACATTTTTAATGCCCATGGTTCACTGTTGGACCAGATATTATTGGTGTGCATTGAATAGGGTTATTGCCTTATTATAAAAACTGTCCCTGAGTCTGTTGCAAGACTTCAGCACCCTGAATCTCTTGCCAGAGGGCAGCATCTCAAACACCCGGTGTCCTGGGTGTGTGTGGTCTCTGAGGATACTGCGTGCCCTGCTGAGACAGCGGGAACTGAAGAGGTCCTTTAGGGTGCTTTCCTGTGTGCCACAGTGCAGCTCGAGAACCACACAGAGATGCAGTATGCTAAAACACTCTCAATGGAGCAACGGTAGAAGACAGTCAGCAGTGGAGACGCTTTTGGGCCTTCTTGACTGTCTCCGAGGTGTTAGAGCTCCATTAAACTACACTGTAAAAAAACAAACAACCATAAAACATGGTGGCAATCTGGCAGCAAGGGCTCCAGAAAATATATGGTAAAAATGGTGGAATACTGCAACATTTAAAAACTGTGTTCAAAACATTGTAAAAACAAAAACAACAAAAAAACACCAAAGGACACTGTGTGATTTTTTCCTGCTTTGGCAAAACAGCCATGTTGATGGCCTGTAAATGAGAACAGGTAGTCATCAGCTAAAAGTGTAATGTTGTAGGTGATAAAACTAAAACAGTGATGCGAGACACTAATGCTCCATAGAGTGAATCTACAGAGATGGACCAGGATTAGTTTTATAGGTTAAACTAGATTGGAGCTGCCTTCCTTCACCTTTCAGTCAAAAAACTCATATCTACATACAGTACAGAATCAACATCCATCCATCCACCCTGGACAGGTCACCAGTCTATCACAGGGCCACACACAGGACAAACAACCAAACACACTCTCATTCACACCTATGGACAATTTAGAATCATCAATTAACCTCAGCATGTTTTTGGACTGTGGGAGGAAGCTGGAGAACCTGGTGAAAACCCACACTGCACAGAGAGAACATGCAAACTCCACACAGAAAGATCTCAGGCGTCCTAACCGGGAGGTAGGATTTGAACCAGGAGAGGGCAGTAGGCCTACCGGTGATGTTAAAGACTGGTTCAAGGCAGTTGAGAAGGATGGAATGGTTGATTGTGTCAAAGGCAGTGCTGAGGTCGAGGAGGCTAAGAATGTTTAAGTTTCCAGCATCAGAGGAGAAGGAGGTCGTTGTTAACTTTGAGGAGGGCTGTTTCAGTAAAAGGACCTTTTACTGGTTCCAGTATTTTAGACAGAAAAGGGAGGTTGGAGATCAGTCTATAGTTATTTGGAATGTTAGGATTTAGTGCAGGTTTTTTTAAGATTGGGGGTGACAGCAGCAAGTTTGAGAGAGAGTGGGATGAAGCCAGTAGATAGTGAGGAGTTTATAGTTGAGGTGATGAGTGAGGACAGTGTAGGAAAACCGGCTTAACAAACTTTGAGGGGACTGGGTCCAGGATGCAGGTATGTATTCCTCTCATGAGGTTAGAGAGGTCTGATGGGGAGACTGGAGAGAACTGGGATAGGGGCTGATGTAGAATTGTCCAGGGGGTTGAGGAGTTAGTTTATTGTGTTGTATCGTACTTTGGGGTTACCAGAAAGAGACTATTAGTTGAGAGTAGTAGATGGATTGGGTGCGGGAGAGGGCATCTTTGTATTGCTGCAGGTGGTCCTTGTAGAGTTGTGAATGAACTGTGAGACCTCTTTTATTGCGGAGTCTTTCTAATTGACGGGCACGGGTTTTCATCTAGCGGAGGTCAGGGGTGTACCAAGGAGAAGAGCGGGTGAAGGAAAGTATTTTGGTTGTCACGGGTGCAAGCTGGTTGAGGGAAGAGGAGAGGATGTGGTTGTAGTAATCTGTGAGGCTGGACAGGATATGGAGGTCAGGGAGAGGAGAGGTGGACATTATATCCATGATGGAGGATGAAAGAGAGGTGGGGGAAATTAAATTTAATTTGCGAAAGTTAATTGTGCGTTTTTGTTTTGGAAAGGCGGTGGGAATGTCAGTGTCCATGGTGATGGCTAGGTAGTCAAAAATAATGCGACTGGAACCATAGAGTTGATGTACAGTGAGATCAGTGGAACAGACCAGATCCAGGATGTGACCATGGTTGTGGGTGGGAAAGTCGACATGTTGAATGAGGTTGAAGCAGTTAAGTATTTCTATGAATTCAGTGGTTGTTGTGGAGTCTGTAGAGTCCATGTGGATGTTGAAATCACCGAGGAGGAGGATAGAAGGGGAGCGAGAGCAGAGCTGGGTCAGGTCCTGTCTGTGTATGCCACCACCTCGGCCCTTAGGGGGTGGTCTGTTAATGTAACTGTATCCATTTGGTGTGGTCAGGTTGAGTGACAGATATTCCAGTGGTTGTGGACATGTTTCAGTAAGGCAGAGAAAGTCCAGTTTATTGTTCAATATTAATTCACTGTGAATGTCCCTTTTATCGTATTGAACAGTGGGAGCTTCATACGGTTTTGCATGGTGTGGATGAGCGGTGGTGCTGTGGCCAGGGCTCGGAGACAGAGGGCGCATGTGTGCATTGTTGTGATGACGTAACGCAGTGCGCTCAGCTGACCAGAGTGATGGAATGGATTGACCGGTCTGTGGATATATCTGGGTCGTTGGAGCAAGCCATGGTTTTTATGGAGGAGATGCATGCCGGAAGGAGTAATTGTTGAGTTCCTGTAGTTGTGATGTGGAGTATTTCATTATCATGCCAGCCAGGGATGATGTAGCATAGAGGCTGGAGCCGGTAGCCGCGGAGTTGCTGACCAGGATGACAGGCACCACAGGATGATCCAGAGCATGGCATGTGAAGGGAACGTAGGGAGTGAAGATGTGGAAAAGCAGATGGAGGAGGCAGCCGGTCCGACTGCTAACGTTAGCTGCTAACGTAGATCTCCTGGCGCATGGTGACTGGAGTGGCGGCTTAGCTTACAGCTAGCAGTATGACAGCTAGCAGTATGCTAGCTATTGTGAATGAAGTTTGTCTGAGCCAACAAAGGACACATGGTGAGACGTCCGGAAAGAGCAGCCAGTAGCAGTGGAGGAGCCGGGGTGGTGAAGACGGGATTATTTTCACAGAAAGCAGGTGGGAGTTTGTAGAGCAGCAACACAAAGCCAGTCGGTGTTGCAGTGAGGTGCCGACAGGTGACAGTGTCAGTCAAGAAATAGTCTGGCATATAAACCTCGTGATCTATGTATGCTCTTACATGTCTGTTTTTGTATGGAATTAATCAAGATACAGTGATTTAGGTAGGGAGCTTTAGAGGTGCTGGCTGTGAATTTGTTACCTTTGGACAGAGCCAGGCTAGCGTCTTCATGCCAAGCTAAGGAAACAGGTGGCCTGCTGCAGCTACATATTTAACTTCTGATCATCAGAGTTGTGTCTGTCTTTTCATCTCACTCTTTGCCAGAATGAAGAAAAACTATTCCTTCCATGTGATTATTGGTGGTTTGAGCTTAACTACCCCATTCATCACCAAATCATGTCCACAAGAAAAACACTGTTTACACACTCTCACAGTATTCAGCCAAAATGCATTTATTATTTAACTCTAACTGTCGTAGGTTACTGACCCATTCTTTGTCTTAGTTATGGAAACATCTGCTTAACTGCTAAAGATACATCAACACAGTTGACACATTTCAGAAGAGGAAACAGCTGTGCTTATCAGTTCAGTGCTGGTCTCCAAAAAAGAACAGCAGGAATAAAAGACTGAAGAAGAATAAATGAGCAACTAACATGACACATTTGATGGACAGAATGCAAATCCCCTGTTAACCCATTTTTTATATACAATTACTTGAAAGTTGAAAACAAAAAAACACACATATGACATTGCCCTGAAAAACGACATCTGCTCACAACTCCAGTACTGGTGCTGTAGATCAAAGTAGGACAAAGGGTAGCAGCTCTGACCGTCTAGCAGGTTACACATGTTTGCATAAGACAGATGGTGATCACTGTTAACCTCCAAGGAATTTGTTCAGGTAATACAGTTAGTTAGTTACAATTAGTTAGGTTTATTTAAAAATATGCATGTAACTTATTTTAATTTTCTCCTGACTAAAACTCCCTAAAGGATGTGAAGACACCTGGTATAATGACAACTTTCTTTCTTCCTTTATTTAGCTTAATGCTTTCTAAATGTGTGTTGCTTGCCTTAATTAACACTACAGCTTTGAGGTGTCACTGTATCCTACAATCTGTACTGTACGCTTACTTCCCTGAAGACTGTTGGTAGACTTTAAGAAACAAAAGTTATTAAAAATATTTACATTACTTTAATTTCAGATCTACTGGCAAGCTCTGTTATGTACAATGAGAGTAATATAACTTTAAATAAATACATTTCCCCCCACACTTATGCATGTTTGCACTACTTGTACCACTCTACCTCAGTAACCCTGCCACTTTGCATACACACTGTAAATACTGCTATTTATGGATGTTTATGTTTATATTTATATTATTATTCGTTTACCTTATTTTTAGTACTTAGTTTTTTGTTCTGTGTTTTTTTTTGTACATAGAGAGCAAAGATACACCGGAGTCAAATTCCTTGTTTGTGTGTACAAACTTGGCCAATAAAGTTGATTCTGATTCTGATTTACTGTCCTTGGTCACGTCTGAGATGTCGTCATCTCTCTTTTTCTTCTAGATCTCCTTGGTATTCGTCCTGCTCCAAACAACGGGACCCATGGCAGTCTAAACCACCTCCTAAAGAATCCCGTTCACCTGCCAGTGAACCCAGCACAGCTCTCTCATGACTCCCAATGTGAGGCCACTGATCCTGTTCCCACTGACAACCTGCAGTGCACCTGTAAATCCCAAACCACTGCAATGGTATGTGCTAACAAGATTGGTTTTGGCCTTTTGGATGGCAATCTCAGTCCACTACTTTGGTCAAGAATTAAATTTCTGTACAATCATAGGCTGGATTGTCATGAAATTTTTGACATAAATTAAGTTCAATTGAATTCATTTGTCATCTCATAGCACTTCACATAGTAAGGTGAAAACCTTATGAGTTTTAAACAAATTGACCCTTAGCCTTTAATTGAAGGCCATAGTCTGATCAAAATTCAAACTAAGTTGATGAACATTATGTTTTTAGATGTGTGTTAATGTTGTCATTGTAAGCATACTAGCATGCTAACATTATCATTTTGCACAAAGCAACTCCATGCCCAAGGTCAAGCTTTAAAGAGACAGTAGCGTTGCTGTAGACTTTTAGGCTCGTTCCATTTTTTGTGTTACATTTAATGTTTCCTTTGCTAAGTGTGTTATGTTTGACAGTTGGTCAGGTTCTAATGGAGAAGTGTAGTTGTGGTACTCTCAGACTGAGGAAAATGCCAAAATCCGAACAATCCTGTTTTGTATTGTAATGTGCAAAAACGTTACTTGGCACCAGTGCAGCCACATGGAAACTTTACAGGCCTTACATACTCTGTGCACAATGAAGGTTTCTCATATGTGAACATGTTTAACCCAATTATAATAACACAATGCCTGAATTTCGTTTCAGGAAATGGCTATGAATGGAAATCTCATGACACTTAATTCAGGTCAGTATAATCATATTTGTCTTTGCATTCATTGTGGTTTTGTGTGACAATATACATTTTGCCTTTAGATGCTAAGGATAGCTTACGTCGCCTCCACCATCCCTTTGGCACCCCACGAGTTGTCCAGCCAGATGCAACCTTCTGTCTGCTTCACCACTCTGACTACCTCAATGGATACAGCAAAGACCGCCTCATGCCCCTCTGGGTGTCGTATACCATCCAGCCTCTGGTGAGCCTGCTTGTTCGAGCTGTCTTTTATCTCTACACACAGCCTGTTGAGTTGCATTGTCCCTGCTATATTTCTTCTTTGGTTATGGTTTGGCAGCAGATTGTAAGAGATTGTTTGGTATCTGAAACCCTTCTCTAAGCAGCTGTTACTCATCGCCTCTGCTCATGTTTTCCTAAAACAGTTCTTGTCTTTTTCACAATGTGGTTAAGCTGTAGTGTAAATTATGACCTCAGGCAGAGTGATGCATTCCTCAGAGAGTTTACACTGTTGTACTGAACTGCCTGAATGATAGAGCAAGTGAGGATGTGGATTTGTTTTCATTCAGCTTTATCTAAATACAGTACAGTTGTCTGTGTTCATTTTTACTTGAAATAATCATGGCATTGATTGATTATTTGTGACTGTGACATGGCAAAACATGCAGTATTATGCTAATCCCTCTTGTATACCCATAGAAAACTTCAGTTTCACTACATGTCAAACACAAATTTCTCTATATAAAGCTAGCTTCATCCAGTTTGCCTACTACAAAACCAATGAAAATCAGTGTCATGCTCCATTGCAGCTTGTGGTTAGGGCTCAGAGTTCAAAGTTATTATAACTTGATTTCTTCCATCTTTGCCAACATAAATAACTTTTTTTTTTCAAAATTTTAGCCTGTAATATCTCCTTTAAAAAATCTACAATGTTTGAGTCTTTCCATGCCAACTCACCTAGGGCCTCCCAGTTCAGTGTCCTAAAAAGTGGATTTTCCAGCTCCAAAGCTAATTTTAGGAAGACTGGCAGTCAGTTTTTGATGTAGCACCAAATGACATTTTGCAATGACAAAACTAAGTTGTTTCTACCCACAACAATAATTTGGTTGGAACTGAATGAATAATAGTGGAGATATAAAGTTTTGATAATTAAAGATTTTTTGTTTTGACGTTAAATTATAGATTTTAATTATTTAAATTTCTGTAAAGCAGGAGGGACCCAGCTGTCAAGATGAGTTTTTAGAACTTATGAGAAATGTTTTTTTTCTAAAATCTATTCAAACTAGTGCATTAGATGTGCTAAATAAACACCTATAAATCTTTATCTAGAAATATGGAGTATATACTGGCGAGAAACAATCTGTTTCAAGGCCATAGTTTTACTTATCAGTGTTATTACAACAGAATTTTGTATTAGGTTTTCTTTTTTCTAAAACAAAGCTCAAGAGTTTCAGTTTCAGTTTTCTCCCTATTTGAAAAAGAATTCTATGAAATTATACAAATATTTTAGTTAAGTGGTACCACATTACATAGCGCATAGTTTTACCAAGAATGTAATTGGAAAATATCTGCCATTTTTCTTCTGTGACAGGATAATATGAAGTGATAATTGTTTTTATAGTGCTCAGCAAACAGAAACAATGCCCTCACTGACCCATGTAGACAGATGAAGTAAAACCAAGCCAAGCGATCTTACACAACACTGTTGGCCTGGACTCCCACTCCACACTATCTACCACTGACTCATTCTTTCTCTCAGACCAGAATGCAACCCCTGAGCCCAGAGTTGGAGATGTGTGTTCGTGCTGACATACGCATCCCGCCAGCCGCCAGCCAGCTGTGTCTGCGCTACAGAGATGACCCCACTCTGTCTTATGGCCTTCTGCATCCCCCCAGTGAGTGTGTGTGTTTGTGAGTGTGTATGTGTTTGGTGCAGGAGGTCACAGCTCCCTGTCCCCAGCCAGGCGTTGAATTCAAGTTGGAAAGTTTCAGAGCCATTCTCATGTAAAAATGCGCCCATGCTTTAGGGCTGCAAGAGACAAGAGTGTCCCATCCACCCTATTGAGACGCTGTGAATTCAGTGTATTTTGTAATGACATTCTAGTTTCAGGTAGCTCCAGCTGGATAGCTCCTTTAAATCAAGATAAAAATAGATTTTTGTTTGTCAGATTGTCTGCAAGCTGGCAGTATCAGAACCATGTCAGTGGGATACTGATGACACAAATTGGAAAAATATGTGTTTATTGCCCAATGGAAATAAGTGTCATTATTTTAATCACTGAAGTTAGTCTTTAGCCCCGCAGAGTCAAGGATCACCAGTGCCTACTTGTGCACAGGTGACATCTTTTGACCACAGATGTGGAGCCATTGCAAAGCAAATCCATTATTTCCTGTTTAAGTTTCATGTAAAATAGCCTATCATGTCATACTATGTTGGAGACAACAAGTTTGATGTGTCTTTTTAATGTTATTAAATCAACATCTACAAATGTGTAACAAGTATAATTACAAAGCTCCAGTCCTGCTCTTTCTTGTGATATGATATTAACTTATGATTGCATAGATATGTTAATATCTATATTCAGCCTTCAGTATTATTGTACCCACCAAACTTTACGCTGTTCTGTCCAGTGTGAGTCTGAGCATCTCCCTGAGTGACTGGATTCTGGATTTCATGTCCACTAGAATCCATGTGGGCAGACACATTTCTAGCCCCTGTACCATGAACACTGGAGCCCCCCAGGGGTGTGTCCTCGGCCCTCTGCTCTTCTCCCTGTACATGCTTGACTGTGTGGCTAGAGCTCTAAACACCATTGTGAAATTTGCAGACGACACAGTCGGCTGCATCAGTAACAATGATAAGCAGACGTACACAGAGGAGGTTGGCAGTCTGTCATGGTGGTGTTAGACTCACAACCTGCTGTAAAAACAAGGAGCTAAGGATGAAAGGATGTGCAGCTTCAAGTACCTGGGAATGCACATCTCTGAGGATCTGTCATGGACCAAACATATTAACAGTCAGGTGAAGAAGGCGAAGCAGTTTCTCTATCACCTCAGAGCGCTGAGGAAATTCAGTCTTTCTGAAGGTGCTGAGGACTTTTTACACCATAGTGGTGGAGAGTGTTCTGACTGGGAACATCACCCAGTGGTACGGGAACGGCATGGCAGGTTGCATTCACGGACAATGCCGCTGAGGTCGGTGGAACTTACCATGGGCACAGCACTCCCCACCCTCGAAGACATCTACATGAGGAGGAGGCAAACAGCGCCTGCGCAACATCAGTGTGAACACAGAGAGACACAGGAAGAGCTTTTTTTTCTTAAGTTGTCAGGACTGTGAACTCTGACCTCAGGTCAAAGTCTAAATCATAGCACCTCATCTGTTGGCTACAGCACACTGGATCATGCAAATATGTAAATAACATATAGGTGCACTCAATAACGGCATCACACGTATAACATTAATAACATTACAACACACACACAGACACACACAGGCACACATGACTGCACTCATACACAATGTACACTGCACTTTAACCTCACAATCTCTACCTCCTCATTATTTATGATGTGAGTTTTTTCAGTTTTTCTATTGTTTTTAAATAATGTTCTTTTATCATGTCTTATTGTTATTGCACAGCCTTGAGGAACAGCCACTTTGCATTTCACTACACATACTGTATGAGCATATGACAAATAAAACTCTTGAATTTTGAATCTTTTTAATGGTGAGTTCATGAGTAGAAAAGAAGAGATGGACCAAGAGCAAGGGGTATGATGCAAAATGTGTTTATTGGTCTCTGAGGGTTAGTCAGTATGAAAAATCCATGTTAGTGTTAGCCTAAATGACTTCTACATGCATTTAGCTCTGTCAACCTATAAATCATATTCTCCGACAGTAAATCTTTATTCCTCAGTTAGAGTTTTACTCCATAGCCAAATCCCATACCCAACACATTCATTGTTTTCATCACCTCTCATTTTCCTATAGATCTGAATGCCAGTGGTCCAGAGACAGACTCCTTAATTACCAGCAACATGGCACCAATGTTCCCTGCATTTAAAGGTGAGTCAGTTTTGCAAATATGTATTCATTTCTGTTTTTTCAGCTGCACTGGAACCTGAAAAAGGGAACTGCAGAGATTCATGAGTTAAAAAAAATCTATATAGAGTTGTGAAAGTGGTAAATTTGCTGAGTGACCAAGAGCTTCTAAAGTGAACAATTTAATCAACTTGTGAACTGAAGAGATCGCTGGATCTTGGCTAAACGTAATGGCAGGCTCTGTTTTGTTAAATGGTTATACACTCAGGTTTTCAGACAGCAGACATTGTGGTTTGCCATGTCTTGTGAGGCATTTTTATTGCCCAGTATTATACCTTTGAACGCTGAGTTCCTGTAAACAAACTATACTTGGCCCCACTTGTAGATTATATTACATGGCACTACTCTAAAGTTAAGCTGCTTCAGGAAAGTACAATTAAGGGGTTTAGTTAAAGGAACTTTTCCAATATTAATCCTCCTGCCTACCAGCCTTAGACACTGCAGTGTACTTCACCATAAGATTCAGTTTACAGGCTGTTTAGTTCTGACTGAGCTGGCTGACCACACTGTGCTCTGAATAAACAAGGGAGGGATGGGACAATACATGGAATCATACATTATGTTTTGACTGATCTAGGTTGTTCGTAAATTGGGTTGGGAGAAATGTTGGTTCACTTTCATTGTGCGTCACATTACTAATTTTTGATGTCTTCCTTATTTCTGGCATTAATAGTATCGAAATTGATTTCAAACCTGCTCTTACATTACTATGAAGCATAGGCAAGATTTGTTGATTTCACACTATGGTTTGCTCAACTGAAACCTGTTGAGACAAGTTGTGTCAAGTTGGGTTTCTAGTGGGGCCACAAAGAAACTCTCTTACTAATTTGAGGTCCCATTGTACAGAAGTTCTAAAGGTTGCATATGTTGGAAATCTCAATATTAATCATCGAGCAGATACTGCCCCCTGGTGGTTCATCACTTTTTGTGCATGAGAAGGGAGGAAGAGCCTGAAAAATAATATTGCATACAGTGCACTTGAAATGCAAAATGTAGCAATTTTATCCTTGGCCTCTTTCTGTAGAGCACATAACCATCAGTTGTGATACATTGTCAGAGCACTAAAAGGTTTAGTATGCATTTTCTCAGATGTTTGGACCCATTTCCATGATGTCCTGCTTCCAAAATATTCACAACAGCTGAACGGAGTCAATGTCATGAGTGGACCAATATTTGATGAAGACTTTGATGGAAATGTTGATATGCTCAGAGAGATTTCTGGGTAAGTCAGCCACAGACACATGCACTCCTGGTCATCTATTAGGGCTTTAATGATTACATTCATTTGGGATGGGGACTGAAATAAGACATATCTGTGTGTTTTCATGCAAGAACACTTTGAAAACGGACAGTTGTAGCTCCCAAGGTTTACATACAGTTGTGAACAAAAGTTAACATACACTTGAAAAAGACCATGTATATCATGATAGTCTTGAGTTTCCAATGACTCCTACAGCTCTTAATTTTCTATGATGGATATGAAACATTCATTTAGGTTCTTTCATAGATTTATTAAAGGTCTTTTATAAATGTGACAAAATCTTTCAATGAGCAATGAAAAGGAGGATTCCTTCCAAATTCTTCAGGAAAACCTAAAATCATCAGCCAGAAGATTGGCTCTTGGTTGGGTGTTCCAACGAGACAATGACACCAAACACATCAAAAGTGGTAAGGAAGGCTAAAACAGGCTAGAATTAAGGTTTTAGACTGGCCTCCCAAAAGTCCTGATTTAAACCCCATCAAGAACCTGTGGGCTGTGATGAAACAAGCCTGTGCCTGAAAGCCACCAAATTTAGTTAGACTTCATCAGTTCTTCAAGAGAAATGGTCAAAGACACAACCAGAAGCTTGTGGATGGCTACCAAAAGTGCATAGTTGAGGTGAAAATGGCTTAAGGATATTTAACCAGATATTAACATTGTTGTATGTGTAGTTTTAATCCAGCAGATTTTTTATGTTTTTAGAAGACCTGTAATAAATGTATGAAAGAACCAAAATGCATCATTGTTTGTTGCAACAAAGATGCATGTTTCAGTCATTCCATCAAAGAAAATTAAGAGTTGTAGGAGTCACTGTAAACTCAAGACTGCCATGACATACATGATCTTTACAAGTCTGTGTAAACATTTGTTCATGACTGTATATTTTATTTTATATTGTATTTTGATTTTTTTTTTATGTGTGGCACTAACACGAAAGTGACTGAGAAACGCCTTTTCGGTTCCTCTGTATGTCCTTTGTACTTTGAATTACCTTGTGTTTGAAAATGTGCTATACAAATATGTCCTGGATATATCGAGAAATTGACAATAAAAATGTTCTATTCTGTTCTGTTCTTATAGATCACAATTATTTTAGTCTGATTGTTTTAAACACCAGTACCAGCACTAGGCTACCCCAGGACTGAATTCCCAATAAGCTTCAAACTCAAACAAACTTATCTTAGCCATTTTGTTTCAAGTATCTATGCAGCTGTTATACACCCCACACTGACAGATTTCACACTACTGCAATACCTCAGAGGTCCTCAGAATGTATATTCTCAATCAGGTTTTTATTGAAAGTGATGGGTTGGTACATCAACCAAAGTTGTGGTTATTTCACTTGAGAGATCTATGTTTTATTTAGTTGTTTTTACTTTGGAGAGTCATTCACTTCATTTAGCAACATTTTAATCAAAATGGGATGGCAGTTGTTGGGTTGTTGGGTCACTGTTATTAAATTCTGATCAAACCATATCCATGCAGCCTTGCAGAAGTAGATTAGCTGAGTGATACTTTTTTCAGACATAAATTTCACAGGAAAAATTGGATTCGAAACCATACTTTACTATTACTAGCAGGTCTTAAGTTTAGGAATTGCAATCTTGGCCGTTTCGACATTAGCTTGGTTTTTATAAATGAGGTATTGTTGTTTCTCTGCGTACATGACAGCTTAAAATGCAGCATTTTGTTGTCTATTCTTGACACTCCAGGAATGAGGCTCCCATCCCAACACATTTCTTTGTCATCCTGACAAGCTGTGAAAACTCGGCCTTCAGCCCTGGTAATTGTGTGGGTCCACTTCAAGTGAAGTCCTTCATCCTGCCCCACAGACCCGACCACACAGAGAGCTGTGCTGTGAGTAACACCACTGACTCTTCCTGCACGTTTGTAACTATCAGTCTACCTCTGTGAAACCTGCCGACAATCCAACAATGGAAAAACAAATTAAACATTTGATCATCCATTAATGTTTTTTGTACCTTGTTTCTTTTCCTTTTTCGGTTTCTTTTCAGGATGGGTCAGACTTGACATGGGTGGCGGATTGGGTGCAGTTTCATACCGCTCGAGTCCGAGACATCGAGCTTCTGACGGGACTCAGCTTCTACCATGACAGAATATCAGTGGACGAGACGTTACAGCTCAAGACATTTCTACATACTGCTTAAAATCATAGATGATGTCAAATGAAGCTTTAATTACCAAAGAAGCGATTTTGGTCTACAGGTGTGTGTCCATGTGGACCCAGAAACAATGGCTTTAACAGGTGCCTCACTTTACTGTTCACAGACCAAATTGACCCCAACCTTAAATTCCATCCATTTGTCTATAGTATGTCTGATTTCAAATCAAATTTGACAAATATTACATGTGCAACAACGGAGCATTTGTTTTTGATGACATTTTTATAGATAGTTGTACATGAAAAGTCAAGGGTATTTTTATGACTGGGACTCCTACATGCAATCAGATCTGGTGAATACCCCCAAAGTATTATCTCAGATAGGAAAGTGGATAGGCAGGAATAAAATAAAAGGGAAAAGAAAGCATGTGATGATGAACTATTTATGTCACAGATGAATTTATTGGATACAGGAAACAGCATCTCTTGCCAAATGTTGCCTTTTAATTTTTATGTTTTTTTCACCAGTGTTATTTTTAGTATTTTGTAAATTTTGGAGATAATTATTCAGCTTTTGAGTGTGTGTCTGTGTGCATGTACAGTAAACAACAGTGGTGAGTATACTCCTGTGCAATATTACTTAAATATTAGAAACTGTATCACTCTACAGTGATTGCCCTATATCAAAAACGCAGGAAGTCAGTGCAACAAAACTCATTTCACCTTTCATTACTGAGATTCAAAACTTTTAAATCCACCTTTATTTTTGACAACAGACTTAACCCTCCTTAACATGAGGGATGCCGATGTCCACAGATTTCTGGAGAGATATTCCATGCTCTTCAGAGATTATTTTATTTCAGCTGTGCATGGCTGGAGGGGTTGTGTTACTCTCCATTGATCTTTAAAACCCCAAAGGTGTTCTATTGGATTCACGTGAGGTGATGGCCCTTGTCAGGATATATATACACTTTTTTTAGTATGTTTTGGAAAGTTATAATGATGGAAATGTCCTCATCATCTTATCTTGCCAGAATATTCCTTTGCCAAGTTATCTTTAAATAACTTTAAAGGGAGGCTGTGGCTCAGGTGGTAGAGCGGGTTGTCCACTGATGGCAAGGTTGATGGTTCGATCCCCGGTCCCCCCCACATGCTGAAGTGTCCTTGGGCAAGACCCTAAACCCCAAGTTGCTCCCAATGGCAGATTAGCGCCTTGCATGGCAGCTCTGTCGCCATTGGTGTCTGTGAATGGGTGAATGCGAAACACATTGTAAAGCACCTTGGGTACCGCTAAGGTAGAAAAAAGGTGCTATATAAGTGCAGACCATTTACCATTTTAAATGTCATCTCCAAAAACACACAGGCAGGCCCATATCAACACACTTCCACTTCTGTGCTTCACTGTCAGGACTGCTGTTGTAGTTCTAATCAGAAGCACTTACCTGTGTGTTTTTCAGAGCTAGATTGTGTAAGTAGTGCACTATTCAAGGCATCATTTTTAGGAGGATGGCCACAGCAGATCTGATTAATGATACTATGGCTTGTTTTTACCCCCATTACTGTTGCAATTGTGTTTCCACAGATGGTCACTGATCTTTCTGTATCTATCATTGTGAAGTCTCACAATCACATTTTGTAATTCCTCTGGCAATTATCTTGTATGTAGATCCATGATGTAGACATGTAGAGAGTAGGGATCTATGGGATTATTAAGCCTTTTTTAAGTTCACAAAACACATGTGGACTGGCTGGTCAAACTCCCATGACCCCTTCAGCAGCTCTGAAAGGGTAAAGAGCTGGTCCACCGTTCCATGTCCAGGGCAGAATCAGCATTGCTCCTCCTGAATCTGAGCTGTAATAGAAGACATATTAACTGGGTTAAGTGTTCCTTCCACCCCCTGACAATATCCCAAGTCAGGGTCAGCAGTACGGTGGTCCAGACTTGAGAAACCTTGTACACAGGTTTTCTAAGTTGTGTGGCCAACGTCACAGGTGTATGTCATTTTGTTGCACTGAGTTTCTACTTTGGGAACTGCATTTTCAATATTGTATTTCTAAAGCATTTGTTTTGGATTGTTCATTAGAGGCAATAATCTATTTGTCAACTTCATGCAATCAGGAGAGGTAATACAATTTGTGATAATTTGAGAAGTAATTTTGCACAGGGGTGACTTTTGTTAGATACTGTATATGTACTATCTGCATGGATGGATTGCAAGACAAATTTGAGACAAGGCACTGACATGTAAAAGCCACACCCTCTCCTACATAGTTGTAAGACACCCAAATACAAAGAGACACAAAATAACCACAAACAAGACGGTTCATTTGAGTCATTTTATGTCACTTTGTTTTATTTTTGCATCTATGTCTTTTTTGGTTGTTTTGTGTCTCTTTATGGTAATTTTGCATCTCTGTAGTTGTTGTAGTTATCTTTGTAGTTGTTTTGTAAGTCTTTGAAAGCATTTTTAAGTGTTTGAGCCTCTGTTGTCATTTTGCTTCTCCATAGTCATTTCGTGTCATTTTATGTGACATTCTGCTGGGAAGTTGAACCAACAGGTTTAGCTGTTGGTTGAAAACCTTCAGTTCAACTTCAGTATTTAATGCGAGACGAGGAGAGGCTGTCTGTGCCTGGTAGGCCATTCAGGAATCTATCCATGACTGTATTCAAGAGTGTGTGGAAATGTTTGGGATCAACATGTTGGCAGACAACTTTTGGAAAAAAGAAAATATAATTTTAATTTAGGGTCGCAGCTTCTTTATAATATTTTCAGAAATAACAGTTTCGGATGAATACAAAAACTCTTCTAAAATTTGTGACAACCTATCACTAGCACAGATTATTGCTGCAAAAACACTTTATGTACACAGTATTTTACCAAAGCAAATGGAATCTTTTAAATGAAAGCAAAATATGAGATATAGCCCTGTGGTACACTTCAGGGCTATATCTCATGCAGCTCTGTACACTTCCTTCAGATTGCAACAGTATGTGTGAACTCAAGAAGGAAGGAAGCCGAGCTTTGTAAAACTCACTGTGCATATAATCTGCCACATCCTCAAGCTGACCACTCTAGCAGTGCAGTAAGCCAGAAGGTAAGATCTTGCATCTTTCTGCACCTCTTAACTCTGCGGTGACCTAGTTCTCATGTCACAAACCTAAAGTTGCTTTCCTTAGGATGCTGTTGTAAGATGGGGACATTTGTCACAATAGTGTTCTGTCAGTTTAAATTTAGCAATACAACAGGGGGTTGAGTAAATATTCCACAATCACATCTTGTTCTGCAATCAAGTGATTTCTGTTGAGTGAGTGTACTGTATGAGGATGTTTCCTGTTCTCTGTGCAGTTTACTATTATGTACTCCTGTCTCATGTTGACAAATGCATATTGAAAGGGCTAGTTTTAATAAAGTGTTTTATTACATTTTGGTCCATGTATTTTACTGTGCAGTTTGCTTTAATTACTATTTTTTGATCAGTCTGGCTGTGAGTACAGACATGGCCCTAGGGCTGACTAAAGGTATATGGCCGCTAACTCAGGTCTTACAGGAAGCTCAGCTCTGGGTGTGAAATATGTCAAGAGACCTTGTGACAGGTTTGGTCTGACTCACAGCACTTCGATGACATATTTGGATTCCGTCAGTCGGGTATCCTTTACGGTCACTGCTGTGGTAGCCTGATAGGATCCTCGACCCACTCTTCTCGGATGTCAGCTCAGTCCCCACTAAACAACAAACTGAATCATTACGACCCTTTACATTGTAGAGGCATGTGTGAAATTATGATGATCATCCCTAAACTGAGAGTGGAAAGTCTTTAAAGGAGTGATCACAGAGAAGTCTGAAGAAATGTCCGCTGTATTAAAACCTGCCTGGATATTTTGCATCGTGCATCTTCAGCTGCAGCTTCAATGATATTTACAACTTAAGAGAGACATGGTGCACATCAAAAGACAACAGGCAACAGCTGTGTCTCTCCAAGCCATGAAGCCTAATAACAGCTGATGCTGTGTGTTTTCTCCTGGCAGCTCTGGTCAGTAACACAGACGGGCTCTTGTCTACAGCACACCCTGGCAGACAGCTATTCAACGGGCAACTTTCTCTCTGCTCCCTATGCTTCCCTTTGTTACTGGAGAAGTTTTTCTTTTAAGTTGCTGTGTGCACTGCTTTGCTTCTGATGAGATGAATGTGAGCATAAAGGAGCATTCTCATTTTGGTAAATACATATATATTTTGCCATGGGTTAGATTATTA
>OMNN01097163.1:8131-39619 GCA_900302755.1 Chromis chromis
GGGCCTATTAAATGAATATCTCATTTTCATAAAATTGCTCATGTTAAATGTTGCAGGCAAGTCACTACACTCACACTACAGACATTGATGGAAGGCATCCAGCAGACATTAAAAGTTTAAAAGGCCAGATACTTACCCAAGGCCTGGGAATAGGTAACTAAAAACTAACTCGGGCTTAATTATTTCAATACCTTGTGAATCTAAGGCTACTTTTTGCTGTGTATGTCAGGAAGGTGAGGCTGTCTGGCTGGAGATGTGCCTCGTTTTGATTCATGACCACCTAAAACTTTAACTTAACATGCTATTAAATGCAATGTGGGTCAATTCAGTTACCCAAAACTTGTCACACTAACTTTTTGGAGGTGTGCATGGCTGAAAACTTCTGTCAGTGCGCACTAAAGTTACTGGTGTGAGGCTGCTCAGAGTGGTCCTGTGTGTGCTTCCTACCCTGTTATTCCTGTCAGCCTCCTTGACCTCATCCTCCTTCACACCGTGTCGTATCATTATCCGCACGATGGCCGCGTTGTTGGTGCAGCACGCCTGGAAAAAAGACAGCGGCTCCGGGCTCTCCGGAGACGGGGTGCGCTCCGAGTCCGCGAACACATCATCCGGCGGGTAGAAGGAGTCGTCCGACGCGATGCTCCGACAATCCTCCAAGTCCTCAAAGTCAACTTCCTCGAATTCATCGCTGTCCTCCTCGCCCCCATCGTCCTCTTCGTCGTCCTCCTCGCACGATCCCAGGTAGTCCTCGTCCTCGGAGTTGGACAGTGGCTCCTCGGTTATGGTCGGGTGGATTTGCCCGATGACTCCCCCAACTTTTTGCCTCTGCTGGAGCTGCCTGACGCGGACCGACGGGGCGCCTCCTCCATCCCTGTCGTCCGTGATCAGCACCATCTAACCCCCGAGCCTAGGGCACTGTCCGCGGGGTGGAGAGCAGCCTGGCGCACGGGGCGCGGGCATGGGACTGGCTGTCTCTGCAGGACAACAATCCAACTGTCGTGCCAAAAACACAAAAAAGTCGTCTGCGAGAGCCTAAATCACACAAACTCAGCCTGTAGTTTATCTGCGGTATCATATAGTTGAACGAGTTGCGCGTTGAGTTTGCCTTAAACCCTCAGTCATCTTTGGAGATGTTGATGCGCGCATTTGAGCCCTGAACGTCCCACGAAGTTGCTCAAAACGAAACCACGTTGAGTTGCAGTTGCAGTTATCCGGTTCGAGAGCACATGGATGACAAAGACGAGTTGGGTGTTTGAAAAAAGTGGTGCTACGGCAGAAAGTAACACGACTGTTCCATGTAGGGCGGAGAGAGACAGCAGCCTGTTAACCTACAGTCGCTGCGTTAATCCGATTACGCGACTGGGACTCTCTCTCTCTCTCTCTCTCCCTGTGTGTATGTGTGTGTGTACTAATGAGACATGTAATCCATTGCCAACACCATAGAGAAACATTAATATATTAATATTCCTAGAAAATTCTCAATATTCCTAGAAATATTATACAATGTTTGTGCTTTAGTTATATGTGTGTCTTTGGTATTTAATTGGAATTCAATGGATACTTGCTAGCAACCATAATTATTATTATTTCTTGGACACTAGCAATAATAATAATAATAATAATAATAATAAAGTGCATTTTTATAGCACTTACCAAAACCAGCACATAGTCTAATACACATAATAAAATGCTCACCCATGTATGAAGAACATGATTTTTAATAATGAAAACCTTAGAATCAATATATATTTTCTCTTTATCATGTAACCTGTGCATTTTCTGTAAAGTTTATTTGTAATCTCCACCTTATTCAGTATTTTTTAAGCAGCTGTGTTAACGTAGCAAACATTGCAAAAGTCAGAGGTTAACTCAAGCAATGTTGAAAACATGATGATGATCTTATTGTGCTCTTTACAAAATACATCCCCCATCTGTGTATGAATTTATGGTCCACATGTGATTCATGAAAAACAACATTTAAGTTGGGAAATCCCAACATTTAAGTGCCGCCCTATAATGAGTGATTTGATTTGCATGTCTACAAAGCATCACTCTACTGTAAATCGAGCGGTGCGCACCAAGGCAAGTTCAGATGAGGTGATTATCGGTACTAACACGGTTGTGGCACATGGATTGCTTGTTCCCTGATTATATTTAGCATGATGCTGAGATAATTTATTTAAAAAAAGACACAGCCTCAGGGCATTCTGCTCTGCCACCTCTCTCTCTATCGCTGTCGCTTTTTCTTTTCCTCTCATTTTCTTGGCCACCAGCCAGTCCAGATAATAGAGACATTGACTGGGATTCATTACCTGACATTGAACTATGGAGAGAGTTGGCTTGCATGTATACTTTTGTATAGCCAGTTAAATCTCATGTGGGGGAAAGAAAAAAACCCAATATTCTGTCATTTACATTCCACGGCCAGATTTACAGAGATGATCCTTTTTTTAAATGTCAGTAACTAATAAGATCAGTTTGCTGACATCACCTGCTGTGGAAAAAAACAAGTGCATAACAGTCCCAGTGTGTACCCATTATTATTATACCTTCATCTACACCCAGCTGAGAGCTCTGCTCTCCTGTGGCTCTGCCATCGCTATGGTACCAGTCTGTTGCTGTGTGAGTGACAGTCACTGTTAGCACTTTCAGAGATATACAGGCAGGTTTGGGACCACTTTTCCACCAGAGGGAAAAGGGTCACTGTAAATCAATACAAAGTCGTTCTATGTGATCACCTTTATCCTATGATGAAACATTTCTCTCCTGATGGGAGTGGTCTTTTCAAGGATGACAGTGCCCCCATCAATAGAGCACCAGAGGTCATAGAATGGTTTGATCAAAATGTGAATCATGCTGTGGCTTTCACAGTCACCCGATCTCAACACAATTAAACACGTGTGGAAGATTTTAGATCAGCATGTTACACAAAACTCTCTAGCACCATCATCAAAACATCACAATGTGGGAATATCTTTTGGAAGAACGGTGTTCTATCCATCTAGTAGAGTTTCAGAGACTTGGAAAATCAATGCCAAGGCACATTGAAGCTGTTCTGGTGGCACTTAGTGGCCCATCACCTTACTAAGATTCTTTATGTTGGTCTTTCCTTAAAATGTTCAGCCATTTGTTGATCTGTTAATTTTAACGCTCTGGTCAAGTCACAGACGACCCAAAGATAGTCGAGTATTAGATCTCTGGTGACACTGAAAGCTGTTTTCATCTTTTTAAGATGTAAAAAAACAACAATAGCTCACAGATTCACAAATTAATCTCCTAGCTGATAGATTTTGTGTCATGTTAACTTTCCTATGTGATGATTCAGTGGGAGGGAGCTGAAAGCGACATTGTAAATACAAACATGTCCTAGTGAAATAAAAATGTACAGAGGTGCTTCTCAGACTCAGAAAGATACAGACTACAACATAAAGGACAAATCAGGCCTATTGTTGAAGACTGACAATACTCCAAACATCAGTATCATCATATATACAGATTTGGAAAACAGTTAGTAGGAATACCAACTTTACCTGTCTTTTTAGCTGTTTCACCTAAAATATTTCCAAATATCGAACTGACTAATATTCATATAAATGGGGTGGATAAAATATAGAAAGAACAGTGAGTGTAATGCCATGTAATTCAAAGAAAACATAAATTAACCATAAAGTTGATTCCACACATCTCCAAAAGAACTAATGACAAATGACATTGGACTCACAAATGAGGATTTATTGTTTTATCACAAAAGACAACATTTTGGCAGCTGAGAGTATTTAATACTTTAAGAAACATATATTTAAAATAAAATGCAGAATAGATTTTATGGATTTACTGTGTGAAAATATGTTTTTAAAATTTGCTATATTTAATTGGAAGTTTAAAATAAAAAAGGAAGAAAGAAAGAAAGAAAAAAAATCAATTACACATTTTATCGACAACTCAGAGGTGCCTGTAATTTCCCTCACAGTATGCAGCCCAATCCTTGATCTGTGACACTAATGCACCATTTAATCAAAATTGTGTTTTCTCCCGGTTTTACATTCTGATCCATCCACCAGCAGTTCTAGTGAAATGCTCAGTAGGATAAAGCTGCCATGAAAGCAACACTTCCAGTAAAAAGGAAATTGGCTAATATTGCTTGGCAATAAAGTGGTCTTTCACGGGATAAAACTGAATAACTAGAGTCCAGTAAATTTTGGGGATTCATCAATAGTCGAAATGTCTCAATATCGCAAGCTGTTATATAAACACTGCAGGTAGTGTGGAAAGCACCTTTTTTCATTACTCATGATTAGTCCCTGTCTCATCAGTGTGTGTTTTCTATCATGTTATATGATGTTTAGACAGCTGTCTTATGAATTCAAATAAACTACTAATGCTCACAGTGGTTTATTTGACATCCCACATGGGGCCAGTAGGTCCTATTTAGCTCTGGCAAAATGGAAGGATATGTTTAATACTGATTAAGAAGACCAGCAGATAGAACGGGACAAGAACACTTCAGCTCTTTCAAAGGTCCATTTTAGTATAGAGGCCAGGGTCGGCATCACAGCTGTTGGGAAATGTATGTTTCAGTACTGTATGACGGCTTAATCTTCCCATATGTCCCACATGCAGTATCCCACAGTGCACTTGCTGCTGCATTGCAAAAACACCATACTGTATATCACAGAGTACTGCAGTGTTGTCACTTCTAAAATCAGATTTGTTATGTTCACTTTGATGTAGATATAATCATATTCTGTAACGTGCACTTGTAGTCTTGTGAGACTGTAAGTAGTACATTAGCAGTGCCATCACTTGCACAGCCAATTGCATTAGCTCAACCTGGGCTCAGAAGGAAAAATCTAAATCCCCTGGACAGATAATCACAGCGAGCTGACGGGAGGCTTTCTGTGAATGTGTGTGCCTGCCATGCAAATGGTGGGGTTTACACAGGGTCCCTAATCCATTACATAGTATGTCAACTATTGAGAGACCACTCAAACATGGAGATTATGTGGGACAAGCTCTCTGACCAGAATGACCTAAGTATGCCTTTGACCATCTGCACAGACTGGATGTATACATATTTAGGCAGCAACATGCTCCTTTAAATTTAAAGATTATTGTATTGTGGAATGCACTACTTTAAAAGAGTTATCTTTTCTCTAACTTCACCTTTCTCAATAGATCTGCCTGCATAGATCTCATGAGCACAACATGAATCTGCTGCTGGTAGCTTTAGACAAGCTCCTGCATGCCTTCCCTCTTCCAGTCGTTCATTTATTGCCGCTAAAAACACAAACAGCCCAAACACCCACACACCATGCCCTCTTCTATGGCATATAGCAGGAGTCCCGTACAAAGATCTCTTATGAGCCTGCTCTGGACACAAGCACTGAACTGTTAGGTTTGTGTATGTGTGTGTGTGATGAAGCGAAAATGTGCCCAAAATCAAGTGTTTATGTGTGTCAGGGTTTTTCACAGGGATGTTTGTGTATTAGGATTTGCTTGGAAATGTTGTTTTTCCTCTTCATGGCATAAGCCTAGTGTGCTGATTATTAATTGCTTAATTAGAAACTCTTGATATTATTGCTTAATCAGTTAATGAGGCTGGGAAAGACAGCGCTTTCTATTCAGAAGCTAAGGACAGCACTCAAAAGCAGGGCTAGAGAAAGCTTTTGTTGCCTGTTGAATAGGAGAAGTTCAACAGTCCACAAGTGGTAATTAACTAATTTTAATCAGCCGGCAATAGCCCTTAATTAAGTTCTTTTTGTTATGTGTGTTCATGTGTGTAAAAACAACTCCCAAGTACAGCCTGGACAAATCAGCTTCATTTATTGCTAGCATGTTCCACAAATGCTGCCACACCAAAGATATAATCAGCATAAATTATAAATAGACACAAGAACGCTACACAGAATTAAACAGTCTATACCATTAAGCAAATGCATCCTTCACAAAGCAATTAAGTGAGTAGCAGCACAAGGTGAAAATTCAAGTCCTCTTGCAGAAGAACTCCTGATTATCACACAATTCCACACAGTCATGTCCGTAACCTCATCGTAAAAGTGAGACAGAACGCTAAAGGCAATGCAGAGGTGGCTTAAAAGCTGCTCGCCTAATAATAACTGCAGGATACTTGACTCAAAGAAATCCAGGAAAGTGTTAAAATTAGTGGAAAAGGTCCACCACTTCTCTCTTGAAATACAAAAAGTAATTACATGTGTTTTTTTTAAGGAGTTCGGGTTTCAAATAATAATTTCACATCTGCTCATGTGTGTCACAGTGGGGATTACAAGATCATTGTTCCATTACCAAGATAATGAGGCTTAAAGAGAAAAATGCTTTGGGGCTGTTTGCTTGATTGACAGGTGATGTTATCCCACCTGAGTGAGTGTTAATAACAAATCTGGGCCTTAGAAGAATAGTTTTTTTTTAAGACTACGATTTTAGCATGTATAGTGAAGTAGGCATTTCCAGCTGATTCTCTTTTTTTAGTCACACCTACTTCGCACAGACTTCACCAACACAACTTTCAGGGTGTGGCTCCGCTTTCACTGGTAATCGTACAGCTTTAGTGTTACAAATTCAGTTTTTCTTGGCTCTTATTCAGCTCTTGAGGTTGCTCTGGCAACACTGGATGAAGCAGAAGGAGTTGAGTCCATATCGTCTCTATGGATAAAGTCCAGAGGCTTTATCATCCCATGTTGGCGCTCCCTGGAACATGCGTATGGTAGATATGTTAGACATCCATGACATACATTTCAGTCACACAGATACAATTAAACAGCTGATGCACATGTCCCAGTTATCATCATGGCATCTAGATGATTATTTTTTTTCGATTTAAACTGTCACTAAAACAGCCTCATAATAATTTCTAGGCTGACTAAACCCACTGATAAATCTTTCAAACCCAACAATGCTCTGAACAAAGTAGAGGACAGCTGTTCTGAGTACAGGAATATAGCTCACAGAATGATAAAATATCCATGTTCTACAACTCCAGAATACAGCATGAATCATACTTTCCCTTTTTCTTACCCTGAAATCTGTTACACAACAGCTACACGGAGGCACGCACAAAAGGGAGCCTTTGTGTGCGCTCTCTCTTCTCCTGTCTCTTTCACACTGTTCTGCAACATTCGTCGTGTCCCTGGAGATGTGATGTTATGAGCAAAGCGTGAAGAAACAGTAGAGCCTGTACAACAAGGTCCACCCTGGAGCTGAGATTCCTAAACCACTGACATCTTTGCAATGATGTCATGTTTTCTCGATGTTCCAAAATCCTGAAACAATGGTGCAAACGGCATTGGAGCTGTAGGTGTGACCACTGTACTTGGACGGGCCTTAAAAATACACATTGAAGAACATGTGAAGAGTGGAAAGTTTCACTAGGAGAATGCTGTTATTTCAGCAAATACAGGAAGACTTCTCCAGGTTTTAGGTTTAGGTAAATGAAACATGAATTTTTCATTCCGAGAATAGTCAACCAGGAGCGATGTGACCTGACATAATAGTCATTTCTAGATACCACAAGTGCAAGTTGTGTCTCCGAGCATTCACACTTTCCAGCTTCAGTGGGTTTAGTTTTAGTCAGATAACAGAAACCTAGTATTTCTTTCTGATTCAGCACAGTGTTGTTCTTAGTATTTTGCTTTTGTGAGATGGGATTTTTAAATCTGTCCTTGAAGGAAGATGTGCAGCAGTGAAAGGGAATGAGGATCTACTAGTTTTTTTTTCTAAAATTTTAACATTTTAATCGGAGCCAGCCCTACCCAATGTGACACCCTAGGCAAGATTTTACATGGCGCCCCACTCCATCTGCGATTTACATACACTTCCCGATTTTGTGGCGCTCCCTGAAGGCCACGGTGCCCTTAGCATTTGCCTATATTGCCTAATGGGCTAGCCGGCTCTGATTTTAATACACACTGTAGCCACAGTTAAAGAAAACTGCCCACTGTCTACATCTCAGTCAACAACAAAAATGTCATTTAAAACATCAGCAAAACTAAACAAAGTTCCAGTAATGGAAAGTAACTAATATACATGAACGTCTTGCTTGGCTGACGGTCAAGCATAGACTATCTGCTAATATATTAATATACTTTCACAGAATTATTAACACTCAGACTCCTAAATTTCTTTATGATAACATTTTTTACTGCTTAGATACATTACACTAGAGGGGCGAATAGTCGGCAGATCACTTTACCCCTACCTAAGTCTAACTCCATGAAGAGGACTGTATTCTATAGGTCAACTGTGCTTTGGAATAATCTTCCAGTGGTGATTCATGATATTAAGGGAAAAACGGGTTTTAAAAAGAGACTAAGAAGGTTTTATACATCTTGATTATTTGATTGAGCGAGGTTTTGTCCTGTTTGTCCTGTGACACGTGAAGGGTATGTTACTTCTCTCTGTTTTATTGTTTTTATTTTAATAAGGGCTTTCAGCATTGTTGTTGTGTTTTTTCACTTAACTGAGGTTGTGAGTAATTGAGATTGTGATGATTGTGTTTTTCATGAACTGAGTGGACCCCAGGAAGACTAGCTGTCGTCTAGGCGTCAGCTAATGGGGATCCTTTTAAATAAACAAATAAACAAATAAACTAAGCACATCTACTGTACTGTGCTTAGCTACAATTTTGAGATACTTGTACTTTACTTGAGTATTTCCGCTTTCTGCTACCTTATACTTCCACTCCAATACATTTCTATTGTACTTTCTACTCCTCTACATTTATCTGACTTTGAGCTTTATTTTCTTTGAGGATGAAGATTTTACACAGTGGATGATATAAAAAGCTTTTAAGAAACAACACATTGATTAAACCCGTGCCTTCCAACCTGTTCGGCTTCTGACATCTTACAAAAAGCAGTGTGTAGTCGGGCTCACATTTCAGATGTCTAAGTTGTAAGCAGCTCCACCAAATACAGATTTTTCCCTCTAAACGTCTCTCAGAGTTTCAATTTAATAAATGTTCAAATGATCCAAGATCTGATATTTCTTTTTAAAGATGAGAGAAAAGTTCCAAAATTGAAAACAGACTGGTGAATCAGAACCATCTGACGAACCCTTTAGATTTATGTGTCCCTGTTTATGAAACTGGATATTTAAACTGGCTCCACCTGCAGCAGCTACAACAGTAACAAGCTGCTGACACACTGATGCTTCACTATAATTAATATAATGATGTCATACTTAGTAATATGACCAAACCAAATCCTTTTACTATATTTTGCTGGTAATACTTACATAATTTTACTTTAATTTGATTTTTATTCAGGATTTTAATTCTAATACAGTACGTTTACATTGCTGGGTTGGTACCTTTATGTTAGTAAAGGATCTGAATACTTCTTCCACCAATACCAGATTCCCAATAGACAACTCTAATGCTGATGTTAGCAGCAAACAGTGCTTGCTTACAGTTTGTGTTTCATGAGTCAGCAATATACAGTTCTGTGAACCCCATGTCTGAATAATGTGTTATTTAATAAAAACTAATTATACAATTAGTAAATTATGTAAAGCACAACTTATCTGTGTTTTAGCATCCTCCTGAAAAGAATCCATTGATCACAGTCAGAATTTTACAAATAGAAAAGTAGATTACAACAAATGCTGAGATATTTTTGACATACATATTTGATTCAGTTCTACTGTGGGTTCCACAGCAAGATCACTGTTTCATAAGCTGTGACAAAATTCCTTGTCTGCTGGGTCATATGGGTGGAGAGCCTGCAGTTATCAGGTTATCAAGGATTCTATCTGTCCTCCAATCCCCTTTGACTTGGCCACAGCTGCAATCCTGCAAGGGGTAAGCTTTAGTATGTTTGTTCGTGTGCGTGTGTGTTTGCATGTGTGTGTGTATGTATCCTCCACCCTTTAAAACCTACTGCCAACTGTGCCTGCAATGTGAATTCCCACTGATCCTGTTTCCTGTCGAGCCTGATGAAAAACTCCCAAAATGACACAGCAACAGTTTTGTGCATGTGTGTGTGTATAAGAGAGAAAAAAAAACATGGTAAGACCAGGAGATGCTCATATTATGCTTGTGGGAACAGCTTTTTCTTTTACACTGACACATGAAACAGTGTCTTAATAACATGTTTGAATATATAATTCTGTGCTGAAGTTCAGAGAGACTGTGTGTGAGATTTAAGCCTGTGTGTGTGTGAGTCAGTTCCTAGCCCTGTATGTGATTTTCTGTGCTTTCTGACTAGTGTAATAAACCTGTCTGAGTGTGCATTTGCACTTGCCCATTTACATTATTGCACGGAGGGCTGAACAAAACACAAGTCTCTATGACAAGCAGAAAATCACGCTCTTGTGCCCTCGGTGCTTATCTCCTTACAGCTCCTCTTTTTCATCTGCTGGGAAAAATGAATACACCAGCAGAGAGGCCAAATGTGGTGAGGCTGCACGCTGATAGGTGGTGCGCATGATAAATGAACTTTGGCTAACCCAGACATAAGAGAATGGGAAATAAAACGCATACACACACCCCACCTGACAGTTTGTATAAGGCAGCTTTGTGCTTCTCTTGCTGCTCATTAAAAGATTCCAACCGGACTCAAAATAGCAGCTCCGTTCAGCTGGACAATGATAAATAATAAGCCACTGTGCCTGATGCTAACAATTACTGGGACCAATTTCATAGGAATGAAACAACAGCTGTGCTTGAAGGAGCATTACTGGGCCCATTTATTAATTTAACACCATCATTTTGTTACTTCTATGTCTTCCTTCCTTCCTCCTTTCATTGCTTTCTGTCTCTCCTTCCATTAATTCCTGCTGATGTAGAAGTTGGAAACCTGAATCATGCCGTTCTGCTTGTTGCTGTCGGGCAGAGAAACCAATGCTTCAGTGCAACACCTCTACTCAGCAGCGAAAGCATTTTCACAGCAGTGAATATCACAATCTTACAACATTATCTGAAGCTAAAGGGACCTGGCTTAGCTCTTAAACTGTCTGTGCTCCTTAGCCAACTGACACTGAGTGGCAGAAATGCTGGGCCAAAAACGGCTAAAGAAGCGTTCACTACATCCAGAGTCATCACTGCAGGAAATTGATAGTGTTCCTTGAGCTTAAAGTAGTTTTGAATTGTATTTTTCTGATTTTTTTCATTAAGTAAGTCCCTTATTGAACACTATGTCAACTTTTGAAATGCAGTTAAAGTTAACGGCTTTACTGTACGTGTTCAGCAGAACAGCATGTACTGGATGTAATCATATCATGTGTGCTGAAATCCTGACATCAAACTCTGTGGGTGACTTGTTAGCTGCCACCAAAAATAAAATAAATCAGGACAATTTGAGAGGAATGTATTAATATCGAGATGTAGTTTAAAAATAAATAAATAACTGAGAGCACTGAGAGTTTTTTAAGGTCACTTGAGTTCAGACAAGTCCACTCGCCTCTGAGTTGGCATTTGTAGATATCATAATGACCTTGATGACTGAAAAAAAGACTAAAATAAAGTCTTTTAATTAGATCTGACTGAGGCCAAATTCAATGGGAGGTGATTCAAAGGAGGAAAGTAATTATGCCATTTGAAAAAAAGTATAAAAACTGGGTAGCATATCTGTTGGTGGTGTATATAAAATAGCTTAATATTCCACTACTACAGCTGCCGTGACAGATTTACATTTGAGGTACATGCACACACAAAAATGAAAACCTACACTTGTGGCTGCAGACTGCGGAGGAAGTTGTCAATGTGGTCCTGTGACATGTCCCCCTCTACCAGAGCCAGGTAGGTGTAGAGTTTGGTAAAAGAATCGAACGGGATCCTCGCAGCACCACCTTCCTCGTCCTCCGTCAGGATCTCACAGGCAGACTTCATAGTACCCATCAGGGACTGAGAAAGTGTATTTCGAGACATATGAGAATCAGTCTGAGGCATTTTAATCAAAAAAACAAAAAACAAATACGAGACACACAAACACTAAAGCATGCAATGAAGGACGTCCCCACCCCATTTGAGCATTACAAATACTCTCTACAGATACATTTACATGCACATATGCCAGCTAAAGATAGTAAAAAAAAAACAGCCCAGTCCAGCTAGAACAAGACTGCCCTCATGTGGTTAAAGTGGTCCACAACCTCATACACAGCAGCATCCCCATCCAAAACTACTTACACTGAGCGCATTGTGATGTTAATGCTTAGCTGCATTTGCTTTTGCAGACACTCTGTCATCTCCTGTAAAGTTCTCGATTGCTTAAAAAAATTCTCTTTGATCTGTCTCTACTGCTCTATCTGCACCTTTAAAGCAAAATCACTGGCTTAACAGTTCGACAAAGATTCACATCGTCCAAAAAGGATTTATCCTGTCATTCTCTACGGAACCCCGGGATTCCGATGGAGAAGTCTGGATCACGGATGTCTGGATCTTGTCTAAACACTAGGAGGCTAGAGTGTGAGATGAACAAACACGGGGCTGATTGAGGATCTCCAGCTGTGCGTGGTCTCACAGTAGGTTTTAATGCTCAAATGGAGCGGAATAAAGTGGCATTAGCATTTATATCTGGCCTTATGTAACATCTCACCCCTGCTAGAGCACTGCAGCCCAGGGCAAAAAACTCCATCCAGTCAATATCTGAGCCAAAGCTGCCCAACGACAGCAGGGTCTTCAGCTGATCCATGGGTAGACATAGACCCCTCCATTTCTCCTGCAGTTCCTCCTTGCTGCAGGTTTTCTTGGGGGCCAGCTGTGATTGGGTGAGGAAAGTAGAGGAAAGAACCAAGTCATCCACTTCACCAGATGACTGTATAAAATCATGACTAATTATTCGGTATTATTTGCTGAAATAAACAACAGTATTGAAGCTGGAGAGTCTGGCAGCTATGCATGCTTACGCCCTCCTTTACTTATGTTAAACCCTTATGTATATGTTTATTCCCACTCCAAGGTGGTAGATTTCCTTGCAACATTAATACTAATGTTAACGGCCAGAACAATAACACAATTTTGCTTTTTTTTGTATATTTGTGGTCATGAAGTTGACACTCTTTTCTTAGATTGTTTACATTTACTAATGTAAACACAGTTTAAAATGTTGCAAAGTTTAAAAAACCCAAGACAGATGGTGAGCGGCATTTTTGCAAGGTTATTACGGCGTCTTAAGTGTTGGCCTTTAAGGAAATATGAATTATTCAGGTCTTTTAATGAATCCCCACCAAGATGCCAGTAAATGCCCCAGGTGTGATAAAATAGGTTTGCAATAATATGCAACTTTAATGATCCACATGGGGTCACAGCATCATTGCAATACGCAGAAACACACACAACTAATAAGAGTAAGCAAAGATTGGATATTAAACTCACTGCACTTAATACTTAGGCTCATAAAGCATATAAGGTAATCAATTACAGAAGGTGGCCTGTACAGGACATGCAAATTCAAAACAGCAAATCATATTGTATGCAATACAGTTAATGCATTTCATTTCTTTCACCAGTGACACTATGAAGAAAATGATTAACCCTTTAAGTCCTAGTGCGTCGTCGGCGACACGTTTGGGCTAGCACACTTTGGAATACCGTAAATATGTCACGGTTTGCGCTATCGGAAAAAATCCATGGATTCCTGGGAGAGTAGGAATAAAATTACCGTAATGACGCTATATTGGCAGCCAATATAGTGTCATTACGGTAATTTCATATATGGTCATTTCATTCGTATACGGTAATTCAATTCGGATACGGTAATTTCATTCGGATACGAACATCATTGCGCTTTACAGCCAATATAGTGTCATTACGGTAATTTCATTCGTATACGGTAATTTCATTCGTATACGGTAATTCAATTCGGATACGGTAATTTCATTTGTATACAGTCATATCATACGTATACGGTAATTCAATTTGTATACGGTAATTCAATTCGTATACGGTCATTTCATTCGTATACGGTCATTTCATTCGTATACGGTCATTTCATTCGTATACGGTAATTCAATTCGGATACGGTAATTTCATTCGGATACGAACGTCATTGCGCTTTACAGCCAATATAGTGTCATTACGGTAATTTCATTCGTATACGGTAATTTCATTCGGATACGGTAATTTCATTCGGATACGGTAATTTCATTCGTATACGGTCATTTCATTCGTATATGGTAATTCAATTCGGATACGGTAATTTCATTCGGATACGAACGTCATTGCGCTTTACAGCCAATATAGTGTCATTACGGTAATTTCATTCGTATACGGTAATTTCATTCGGATACGGTAATTCAATTTGTATACGGTAATTTCATTCGTATACGGTAATTTCATTCGGATACGGTAATTCAATTTGTATACGGTCATTTCATTCGTATACGGTCATTTCATTCGTATATGGTAATTCAATTCGGACAAGGTAATTTCATTCGGATACGAATTCAATTACCGTAATGACACTATATTGGCTGTAAAGCGCAACGTCATTTTAAACCATAATTTCTCTGATAACAGGCAGTAGATTGTAAATAACTGCCAGATATTGAAAGTATCTTCTGAAAAAATGGGCACCAGCACTCACAGGATTTTTCTGACCCTTTTGTAGTCTCAATAGGAAAAAAGACCAGGCGGACATTTTGAGGCTCAGGTCTTAAAGGGTTAAATGTTAAGTGTGACTGAATTAGCTCTGTAGCTAATTTTGTATTGGGAGACTGTCTCAATCATTTGCAATATCCATGTATGACCCAGTTTGCTGAACTTGTGCTTGCTCAGCAGTAGAAAAGTTTCTTGAAAGCACGCTGGCTATTGGTTTCTGGCAGATGGTTGGCTTTTTTAGTTATTTATTTCAAGCTGTTTGGAAGAGAATGCCAGAACCTCTTGTTCATGTCACTTCCTGGGACTGTAGCCCAAAATGTTTGGTTTGATCTGAATAGCCTCGCATTGGCAGAGGGGACATGTGAACAGCCGAAACGAAAGTCTTCAGTTGTCCTTTTCAGCCTGGCTCAGTCAGCCGACAAAATGTAGTGACAGACATCCAACGTCTCCTTATAGATGCTTGTTTCTGGGACGGTCTACAATTTTCAAAAAGGCTTGGCTTTAGAGCTGCCCTCTTTGTAGCTGGAAGCATATGATTACAACTGATGCATTTACTACCAATGTGTACCAAGATGACATTGTATAATTATTCTATAATCGGTTTCTACTCTATGCACGGTTCAGCCCAGACCAGCTATAAAAACAGAAAGGGCTCGAAAATGTTGCCCAGGAACTTTGTTTTTCTACTGGAAGCAGTTTTTAATCAGAGCACTTTCAAGTTACAGACTAAAATTCTTCTTTCTGCCAGAAACAGTAGACAAGTATAGATGTCAGCAGATTTACAGTCACTTGAGTTCAGTTCAAGAATGAAAGTTCTTTCAAATGCATAAAGGGATATTTATGTGGTTTGTAACTAATAATATATAAAGTGTGAATGACGTTTAAAGGAATGGAAAAAAAATCACAAACATCACTTTAGAATGGTTGATAAAGCTACAGTCATAGAAAAAAGGCAGCTATGAGGAAAACTATGTCTGCAATGTTATCATAGCAACATTTGTGCATTAATAGTAGCAGCTATGGAAGACATTCTGTAATGTGAGAAGTAATGAAATGTACAATCAAGTCTCATTTTGCTCCAAACACGTGTAAAAGTGCTGCAGGAAAGGCAGGGGGAGACACAGGAGGCAGGTGGAACAGAAAGCACAGGTAAAAAGAAAAGAAATATGTATTTAGACATGATTGGTCAGAGTAGTTTCCTTGGCTGAGATACAATAAAGAGAAGAATGAGGTGCACAATGTGCAGAATGTCATGTTGGCAGTGCTGGTAGCACTAGACTCCACTAACTAAGCATAAAACTTTAAAACTGCCCGTTGGCAGCTCGAGGCACAAGCTATGCTCCTCTTCCCATGCTTTCAGCATTAAGGCAACACTAGCCTGATAAGTGAGACAGCCAAGTTGTTTGTTACGTATGTGTTCATTTCAACACTGCAAATCACTATGACACTGCTAAAGAATCTCCACTTTACTAATGTAATATAGCATGAACTGACTAAATTGAAATCTGTTTTTTTTGTACCTTAAAACATGTCATCAGAATTTTATATTTAGTCTAAAAACGTTTTTGGGTGAGGTTAACACACAAACTATTTCACATGTGGCAATTATATCTGGTCACACTTAATATGAGCTGTCTAACTCTATCTATCTAAATGTACTTTTTGGTTCAATGTTTAAATGATATTTAGAGAACAGCCAGGGTGTTTTCCACAAACTATGTCATTTTTACTACTACTCTGAACAATCCTCATCCACAGATTTCTACAGTTTTAAACTACTTTCTACTAAAGAAATAGTCCCTGTTAAAACTGTGACCCCCAAACACACTTGACATGGGCTCATCCTCCTCCTCACAGATCCTAGTTTAACCTCTGGTTGCGCTAATGCTAAATATACTGGTATCTGATGGCAAAACAGTTAAATGGGAGAACAAATACTCTTCTTTTACACTATGTCACAAAACAAAGGCAACACCACAAAATATTGGTGGTCCCATCTGAAACACATGTTGACACTCCTGCCACAACTGTAAAAGTTCAGTGTGAAGCTCTGTGAAATTCTATACCGTGTAATGGAAACTTCGTCAATCTAAATGTAAAGCAGAATTTCCTCAAGTCATTTAGTATGCTTCCACTTGGGGACTGTGGAAAAATCTCTTTTCATGTGCTTCTGCCACATAGCAGTCAGCAACCCTCTAGCATGCAGAGGTTCAGTGGCTGCTCAAAGTTTCCTCAGCTGGATGACAAGGAGTCCTTGAACCCAGGTTTTCTACTTGAATGATGGTTCCCTTCATCGTTATGCCTACAAAACCTGCAGCAAGAACAAATTTAGAACCAGACACTCACATTACATCTCAAGTCGATGTAACCTCATATCAAACTAGAAAGCACCATATGACTGGATGGGGGAGGAGAGGGATACGTCCTAGACACTGCAGACCGCATAACCACTGAGTGGAATGTATGTTTGTCTGGGCATGTTTGTTATAGGTACATGTGGTGCCCAGACAGTTTCACCTAGTGGGATTTTGCTGAGACGTGGGAAGGTGTATTTTCACTTTCAAACTTTGTCTAGTTACCTGTTTTCATAATGTAAAGTCATTACTCACTGGTGTAAAAAGGAGACAAGCAATAGCAACCAGCAAATGAGATAACCTAGAGACTAACCTGTGATAGAATAGACACATTCATACAAAAACATGAGGTATAATTACATGCAGGTCCATTCTACACAATATGTTCATTTTGTCTGTGAAAGTCTGTGTTTAGAGAGAAATATCTCAATTCTAATGCCAGCATGCTAAAATGCTGACATTTAACTGGTATAATATTTTGCATATTTTCATGCATGGCAAATGAGCTGCTGAGGTTAATGGAGCTCATTTTGCAGGTAATTGATAGTGAACCAAAGCACTAGAAAATATTCAAACACTGCCCTGATCATGACATTAATTTCATTTGATAAGAAAAAACTCTGACCTGCTGATTGCATTAGGTGAAATGTCACCTAGGCCAGTTGGTTGGCACAACAAATGTCTGTCTAAAATGACTGACTAGCACAAACTCTACAAAATCAAGAATATGCATAACTAAACTTACAGTACGATCTGTGCCATTGGTTTTTAAAGTCTGAGACTGTGGGCCTCCACTCAGACAAAGCTTAGAGAAAAGGTGCCCTCTCTCTCTCCCCCTTAGTTTACTCACTTAGTTTCGCTCAATTCCTGGATGCATTCGCGGTCATGATTGTATTATTTGGTCCCACAGACACTCGTCAACTAAATCAAGATAGCCTATATTGTTTCTTGAGATAACTTCAGATCACACAAAATGAATAAAAAATACATTCAACCACATACACTGATCAGCCACAACAATAAAACCACCTATCTAATATTGTGTAGGTTTAAGGCTGGAAAGGACCAGATCTCATCAGACTTACGTGAGGCATTAAGTACAAAGGTGCACTGATCAGCAACAACACCAAAGGCTCCTGCCAATATTCATATTTTCCCATTCATCCCAACCAAACAGCTCTGACCTGTCTAGGCACGGGGACCTCTGGGGGTGTCCTGTGGTGTCTGGCATCAGGGTGTTGGCAGCAGATCCTTCGGGTCCTGTGGGTTGCAGGGTGGGGCCTCCGTGGATCAGGCTTGTTCCAGCGCATCCCACGGATGCTTAATAGGATTGGAATCTGTGGAGTTCGGAGGTCGGGTCAACACCTTGGGCTCTTTGTTGTGTTCCTCGAGCTGTACCTAAGGTTTGGTGGGGTGTATTGTCCTGCTGTGGGAGGCCGCTGCTACCTGGATGTGCCATTGCCATGAGTATGTTTGGACTGCAAGAATGTTTAGGTGGATGGTAAATGTTAAAGTAACATCCATAGAATGAGAAATGAGGAACCAAGGTTTCCCAGCAGAACATTCAATAGTAACATGATCACCTGTCTTTGATTTTAATGTGTGGGCTGACCAGTGTATATAAATAACTTATTTAGTAGCAGGACGTCACATAAAGAGTGAGAGGATGATACAAGACACAGACAGCTGATACATTTCAGGCAGACTGTATTCAAGCTATTCTATGCGATCTCCTTTTGATAATGATGAACACGTAAATGCAAACTGACTTGGGATAGAAAAGGGTTAGATTTAGCCAGCTGTGCAGCAAAAGATTTGAAGCTGTTTAAGTGGCGACAAACTCTCGACCACTGAGTTAATCCACATCCTATTCAGGTGTGGCTTTAAAGGACAATGATCAGATAGTGACCAGTATACTGACACTCCTTTGGTCAGTGACTATATAAAAGGCCACCTTAAAATGCTGCTTTATTAAAATGACACAATGCCACAGACGGTAAGAGAAAGATGGGAATAGGCTGTTGGATGCTGGATGCAAGAAGAATGGGATGACATTCCATAAGCAGCATCAACAACCTCATTAACTCTTATTACTAACTTGTGATTTCTGGTCTATGACTTCACTCTTCATCTATGATCTCATTTCCAGTATAGTTGTCCTTGGTTGCTTCATGACATCCATTCTGTTGTAGAGATGCTGGAACAACACATACCTATTCCCTAATGCTAAAAAGAATGCTGGGTTTATATTATTGAGTGTATTAACTAATGTCATTCATTATTTTTATTATTAAAATTGTGATCTTTTCTTAAAGTGACTTTTGTCTTGTCCGTAGGTGTGAATGAGAGTGTGCTTGGTTGTCTGTCTCTATGTGTAGCCCTGTGATGGACTGGTGACCTGTCCAGGGTGTCCCCTGCCTTCGCCTGAGTCGGCTGGGATAGGCACCAGCCCCTCGTGACCCTACAGAGGATTAAGTGGTGTACAGATAATGGATGAATTGATGGATGGATTTTTTATACTTCCATTCACTGAGCCTCCCACTCTCCCTCTTTGAAAATCTCTGATCTACAGTAACTGACCAGAACAAAACTGCATGACAAAAGAGGCAAATTCTGGACAGCAGTGCAGAGATAGATCAATCCATATACTCCAACAGAGATCAGATATCACAGGGCTCAACTTGTGTGTACTGCAGGAGTGGCAAAGATGAAGTGAGGCCATCCTATTTTCATGTTTCTTGTCCAGTCTGTGTGATGAATGCCACCCCTCTCAGCAGTGAACAGAGTGTTATGGCGACTTAAGTGGAGAGGTCTGTTATAATCTAAACATGCCCCAAGCATCTCGTATTTCATGAGCAAAAGTCTCCCTCAGCCCTGTCTCCAGCTGTCAGCAGTAAAAACTGATAGTGAAGAGGGACTGGCTGACACTGGATGTGGAGGATGACAAACATCGCTATGGAACCGACAAAACCCACTGCTAAGCCACGTCTTGTTATCATACTTGGGGGTGGGGGGACTGAGGAAAAGCCCAGTTTACTTAAGAACTACTGACTTTTGGGTCTGTAGAGCTCTAAACTATGTCAACAAATATCCGAGATAAAATCCCAAAACAGGCTGAAGTAACAATGAAGCAGATGAAAGAAGATGAGGCAAAATCAAGTAAAAGAAACAAAAAGAGCAAAAACAAAGACAAAGCAGGGAACTTGGCAGTTGCAGACGCATGACTTGTGCACTGAAGACGCTCAAACTCATGAATCTTATTGGGCTGAGAGCACCCTGGGAGTTGCTGTTTGCATAGGCTATGAATGTTTCTCATTACTCTTGTTTGTTGTGTTCAAACATAAAATCTCTGCATCATCTTTGATGCTCTGCATAAGGACGTTTATTTAGAGAATTCAGTTTCACTCTGACATTCATACAATGGCGTTTGTTTTGAACGAGGCTATTCTCACAGTCTTGTGTGTTCGGTTGAAGATCAATCATTAAAGAGGGATGGAGTCTGGGGATTAGGCCCAGTTTGAGGAGGTGAACAGTAAATCTCAAAATCTGTCAAGTCATTGCAGCTCATCAACACTCAACAATTCTTCCAAGTTGCATTAGTCAGTATTTATTTATTTATTTATTTTACATTTCATCATATAATTACATGGAGGATGAATTCCCATTGACTGTATGGTTCTGCTTGGCTCTTTCAGCTTTCATTGTTGCACCAGTTACCCTAAAGCAGTGGTTCTCAACTGTTCCAGCATCAGGACCCACTATGTCTCTATTAATAACGGTCGCGACCTAAATTTTTGAAGTTTGCTGTTCCTGTTAACAAATTAAGGTTTATTTAGGTGTAGTCTCAACACATTTTGATACAGCTTGGGAAATTTTTTTGCCTTATTTTTTGGTCATTTTGGTATATTTGGACACGTTTGCCAAGTTTGGGGCATATTTTGGCTCATTTTGACAGATTCTGAGCACATGTTGGTTTATTTTTGGCACGTTTTAGCATAAATGTCTCCTATAAGCTGGCAGAGCCACATCTAGAGGTTAATAGTGGACAACTACTGGTGTCACCACCACTAAATATCCTGCTATTGAAAGCAAACTGTGTCATAAGAAACACGTCCTTGTAAATAAAAGGCTTTATACCACTACTTTTTTTTAAGGGGGGCATGCTTCTGCGACCCTCTAAAAATGGCTTCACGACCCACCAGTTGAGAACCACTGATTTAGACAACAGAAACTGGAAAATAGTAAGAAGACAATCATACAATCAAGATATTAATCTGGTTAAAAACAAATGATCCTATTGAACGCTCACCCCAAACCCCACACTCACAGAACCTTACCACAAGTGCATGTTGGCATTCAGCTTATTCCTCAGCGGAGTCACGACTGCAACAACCAAACAAAAGGAATTATTAGCCACTGGATGTAAATTCTAATAATAATAACAACAACAACAGCCTTAAACTTGATTGGATGTCAGTTTTCACACATTTCAAGCACCTGCAGATTTGCTATTATTGTATATAAGCCCTTGGAAAATTACACTGTCTGTAACAACCCCCCACTCTGCATACCCTCAAACGGCGCCTCCTATTTGACAACAGCCCAGTTCACCGCAGACGGCGGCATCACCGCTGTCAGATATGAACCATCATTGCTTCCTCTGTTCCACAGGGGAGCTTTGTCTCCGTGCAGCACTCATCACTTTCACTATTTGTTATTCCTACATGCAAAAAGCAATATTTCTGCGCGACCCCCCGTATTTGAGGGTCGCCGCCTGCCTCCCGTCTTGGTGGCTGAAGTGTGCATGTGTTTAATATCTTTTGAGTTGCATTGCTAGGCAACAGGCTAGGAGTTGCGTGACCTTGGGTTTACAGAAACAATGGCCGACAATTGACGGGGACTTAAATAGAAAGCTGAAGCTCCGAGCTCGCAGGCTGGCTCCGGTGTCAGTGTGGTGCGAATGAAAACGTGCCATTCTGGAAGCAAGTCCTCTGACACAACAACACACAATAGTCAACACAAGCAGTCAGGTTGAAGATGAGACGCGTGGAGATTAGAAGAAGAAGAAGAAGAAGTGAGATTCCTTTTTCATCCGTGCCTGATGGCTTTTCACTGATCTGATCTGGGTAATGGTGGCACAGGCAAAATGGACACTTTATTGCCTGGGCTGATCCTTGGAGTACTGTCTGAAAGCAGGCAGCATACATAGATGGCTATTGATCACTATTTTTCAAAAGAATGGACCATATGATCCTTTAAAGACAGTCCCCTGTTCTAGACGGGCACCAGAATTAATGTGTTCTGCCTTGAGAGATGCTCCACCTCTCTGCCAAGTTTTATGACATTTGGATAGGCAGTTTTGCATAATCTTGATGGCAAACAGACAAACAAACAGGGGCCAACCAGTATGGGTTTACAAGGCTGGTTCCTACACTGACTGTACCGATTACCGATAGGAAGAAAGAAGGAAAATCTTGGTATTAAAAGAATAACACAAGGGCCGCCGGTTAGCTCACTGAGTTAAGGCGTGAGCTAATGGGCTCAGTCCCTCATGAGTTCGAGTCCAGCTCAAGACCATTTGCTGCATGTCACTCTCCTGTCTCCCCCACTTTCACTCTGTCTCTCTCTACCAATAAAAAGGTAAAAATTGTACCGTGGGCACGAGACCACAGAGTGGAGACTACAGACAGAAAGAAGCAGCAGCACCAGAGAAAAAGTAGCACATTTTCAAATGTATTTTATCTAGTATGGATTGACCAAAAACCCTAACTGAATTTTGGATCTGATAATCAGTCGGCCTACATTTCGTTAAATAACCCCAGATACAAAATGTGACTACGTGGGTCCCTATAATAGGACACAGGCCTAAGTCACAGCAGCTGATAACAGCAAATTTTCTGACTGAAATCAATTAAGTTTTGTAGTAATTTTACAGTTTAACTGACATTTACCACATGGGTTTGCTCATTTTCTTTGTGAAATTACTGATTTTCAAAGTTCTGTATTTGTCTACAGTAAATAACCCTGTTAATAGCCCCACATGCAAGTGGACTGTTTTTCTTTTTTACCCGGGTTTTGCCACTTGTATAGATCCTGGCCTAGATTTTAGTGGAGCTTGTTGGGGCTGTACGCAGCCTGGAAAAAAAACATAAAAATAAAAATAAAAACTCCTGTGCTCATCTAAAAATAAGTCCATGACTTAGTTTATATATTGATTTACAAATGCTAATTTAGTTAATCTTCAAAAAAAGAAATAACTGAGCATAAATCAAAGCTAAGGCAACAAAGAACAGTGTCCCTCAAACAAGAGCAGATGTTTTGTTTGCTGTATTTATGGGCTTTGAGATGGAAATGCAATGAAATCAGTTGTGTGTTAGTGTGGTAATAATACAGAGAGACAGGCTTGTTCATTCTTTTGTTAGAAATGTGGAAGGCACAGATTTGCATGTGTGATTTTCTAGGTTACAATAAATAAATGCATTTAAATTGTTTTGGGTTTTTTTGTTATTTGGAGGGGCAGTGGGGTCTGGTTGTGACTCCAGAGTAGATTCCGTTAGCCCTGCTGCTGAAACCGAACCAGACCCTGCTTGACAGCTGCTGAGGGACCTGCTGACCTCAGAGGGAAACGAGTCATCAGAGAGTCCATGATTAGAGAAGCTGTAATGTCTGGTACACTACATGACCCTTATGGAGCAGCAGGGTCATGCAGATAAATGCTGCCCAGACACTCTGCATCTGTCAGCTATGTATTCTTTTGATCACTGTCACCTGGCCTTCTCACCTGAAAACCCTAAAAGTAGCTTACATTTGCTCAAAACCCTCACAGCTACCCAATAACTGTATACTAATGAGGAGAGGATTTCCCATGCTATAATACAGTGTGTCAGGTTTGGGGGTGTAATAGTGCAGATACACTTCTTATGCTCTTGCACTGCCTGAAAACACACTTTGAAGTGTTGCCATGTCTCTGGGGTCCTACCCACCATGCTCTGCTCCCAGCAGGCAGCACTCTGGCAGCATCTTTGGGTGTCTGGGATCCACCTCCACTTTGATGGATATGTTGTTTCCTGCACACACAGACAGGGATACACTTGTTACCTTCTTATCATATGGACTGATGAGCATCAGCGTAGGTGTGATATTCAGCTGCATGATCAACATCAACCTGTGAAGTCTAAAGAGACACTGTACAGTATTACGATGCACAGTACTATAGAGTGCCTGATATGTCTTATCTAGAGTTAGCATGTTAAACTGTACCAATGGCAATTCGCCTCATGGTGTCCGACCGGCTTGGTTTTTCTGGCTCCAAAATCCAAGTTTTGGTGTCAATCTCATCCAGAACATCCCAGAACTCTGCCAGGGACTCCAGAACCAGCAGGAACTGGCTGTGGATCTGCTCCAGAGTACTCTAGAAAACCAGACCAGAAGAGGCACAGCGGTTAGTTACAGCACGAGAGTAATTCAAAATGTTTTTTTTATTTTGTCACTGCCTATTTTAGTAGGCCAACTGGGAGATTTGAGGGGTGATCAAATGGTTCCAATACTGTTCATGGCACTGGACTGGAAGGCAAAGCTCAGGTTAACCAGTCAGTCTACGTTTGGACCCTCACCTATGGTCATGAGCTTTGGGTAATGACTTAAAGAATAAGACCGCTGATACAAGCGGCCAAAGTAAGTTTGTTCTGTAGGGTGGCTGCGCTCAGCCATAGAGATAGGGAGAGGGGCTTTGTCATCCAGAGGAAGCTTAAAGTAGAGTCACTACTCCTTCTTGTTGAATTGAGACATCTGAGGATGCCTCCTGAGCACCATCCTTTGGAGGTTTTCTGGGCATGTCCACCTGGAAGAAACCCCTGAGTAGACCCAGAACTTGCAGGAGAGATTCCATATCTGATCTGGCATGGGAAGGCCTCAGGATGAAACGGGTTGCTGGGGAGAGGGACGTCTGGAATGCCCTGCTTAGACTGCTGCCACCTTAACTCCACCCAGGATAAGAGGAGGAAAATGGATGGATGGATGTTCGTAGTGCAGTGGGTGTGTTACCATCATGCGAGTGCAACATGTGAGAGCAACAGCTGTCACGGGTAAGGAGACCTTGTGACGCTGCACTACCAACATCAGGACCTGTGTTCCACGTTTTTGTGCTGATAGGTGCACATCTGTGAATTCTCCATGGAATACAAACTGGAGCAGAGAGCAAATGTCTCATTCTGTCAGTCAGCAGCTGGATGATCCAGCCTTCATCTTGAGGAGCGTCACTGGTGGCGAGAGGTGGGTCTGTAGCTACCACCAATAGAAGAAGTGTCAGATTGCACAGTGGAAGAACCACAGTGTCCAAAACTGAACAAGTTGCGTCAGGTCAGGAGCGCACCAGGAACATGCTAGGTGCTCTCCTCCAACATTCATGTGGTTGTGCGCTGTGAATTTGTCCTCCAGGGTTGAACTGTCAAAGCAGAGTTCTACTATAACACCCTGAGGCCCCGTCCACACGAAGACGAACCCAGGCCAAAACGCACAAATAGTTCGTCAAACCGGTGTATCATCCACACGAAGCCGGTGTTTTGGGGTCTGAAAACGATCATTTCTGAAACCAGGTCCCAGAGTGGAAAGATTTGAAACCGCGGCTTTGGCGGCTTCATTGTTACAGTCTATCCGCATCTTTTCTGAAACGCTTGCATCATAGCTCCATCTCTCGATAAATGTGCATGCGCCAAACTCAGAAAAGGACTACAACTATGGCGCCGTACAGTGTTACGTGTGTACTGCTGAAACTAGTCATCCTGTTATCACTATTACAGCAAAGTATACTTCTTTTGCATTATCACCGTGTTCACCAAACACATATGGAAAGCACAAAACGCCACTTCATGTTTTATGTTTACATCTTATACAGATTTCTGTGCATGCCTGAAGTCCCACCGCCAGTTTCCGTTACGCCGTCACAGCGCCACCAACAGGCCTGGCATGTGTTTTACATCGTTTTCAGGCGTAACAAGTGAATTCGTGTGGACGGTCACATTTACTGAAACAGCTCCTGTGGATGGGGCCTGAGGTGTCTGAGGAGAAACATTCAGCGCAAACAACCTAAACTGTGGGTGCTTCAATGCACTGTATGACCAGTCACAGCTTGGTGATTATAAAAGGTTTTATTGGCCACAACAAAACAATTGTCGCTTTCCACTTTCTCCACTCACTAGATTTGGCTGCTTGTGTGTCTTTCTCTTCCCCAGCACTAAAATCAAGCTAACAGGCTGCTGTGTTGACAGAGTTTAGGAGATTCAGAGCTAATAGCAATATAGTTTTTGATTTTCATTGGCATAGTCTCTGAACTTTTTGATCACCTCTTGTATAATCCCTCCACTGAGTCCTGGGTTGGCCCCAGGGCCTGGTGCCTGATAGACCTCTACAGGGAGGTGCTCAGGGGGAATCTTTATAACTGCCTCCTTTTAATGCGGAGAAGCAGTGGATGTGCTCTGAGCTCCTCTGAGACTTCTGTACCTCTCATCCGATCTCGGAGAGTATGCCCAGCCACCCTGCAGAGAAAAATGATTTGAGCTGCTTGTATTTGTGATCTTTGTCTTTCAGTCACTTCCCCCAAAATTCACAACCATAGGTGAGGGACGTCGAGAGCTGTTACCACTACATCACTGCATAACCTGTGGTTGAACTCATGATCCCTTTACCCATCACTTGTGAACAAGACCACAAGATAAACTTCTTCACTTGACAGACTTGCCCCTTTCCCCTGAGGGAAGCGTACCACCCTCTTCTGGGAGAGGACCATGGTCTCGGATCTGGAAGTGCTGATCATCATACTTGGCCACAAACTGGTCAAGTGATAATTAATTTGTTTTCAGATTTCAATTCATTTTGATAATCCACTATTTATTCAGTTATTTAATAAGTACATTTAGTATCTATGGATTTTGGACCTTCAAGTTTCTGAAATGTCACAAAGAAAGATAATAACCTATTAAAACAGACAATAACCAGCAGGTTGATCAACAACGAAACTAATCGTTAGTTCAACTGAAGGGTAAATAAAGCTAATTGATGTATGAACTCTGTCCAGCAGTAGCATGAAAAGACAAGCTTGTAATTAGGTTTATGTTCAAGAGTGCACTCGGCACTATCCAAGTGACTGAGTGACAGTAAAGCAAGGAGAATATTTTAATTTCATTATCAGTCAGTTTGAACAGCACGCTGAAAAGCTGTAAATGTAAATGCAGAGGTTGACCAGTGGGTAAAACTGTAACAAGTTAAGGCGCACACACATGTTCACATACACACACACAGACACACACACTGAGCAGAGAAAGGGAGGCTGATAAAGGTGTGGGAGAGGAATACAGATGGAATGAGAGGGAAAAAATTAGGGGAAAAAATGAACCAAAAATTATGGGTCATTGTGCCAGCACAGTGCACACAATTAAGCATCGTCCAGGTGCTGAGAGCCTCAGCAATTACAGCCCAATTAATGCCAGAGGTATGATTACGGTTACAGCTCAGGATAACTACGCTAGGCCCAGTTCAGAAAGAAGGAAAAAAAAAGGAAGAAGAGCTGGTAATTGAATTCCTGCTGCATCTGAGAGAAGAACATGAGTGAGAGCGGAAGACTGTAGGAAAGTATGAAAGAGACTGAATCTGAGCTGAGATTTGCTAATTGGCCATCTCAATCAGTCCTCTTTATCTATTTATGATATCTCTGACTGACCTCAATTTAGCTCCTGAAAGCAGCCGGGCTGAAAGAATTCACTCCTCTTTGCTCGGATGCTGTTAAACTTCACAGTTTTTAACCCTTTTTCAGTAACTTCTTCTCTCACTGAGCAGCTATTATTATTCACTCACTATTGTAAAAGCCTTATTCCTCAGAGAGCTCTCATCCCATCTATCTAGAACTGCAAGAGAACACATAGAATGTGGCTGTTGATGGATGTGAGAGTTGTGACGGTGATGGATGTGAGAGTTGTGACGGTGTCTATATACGTGTTAGAAGCTACTGTAAATATGTGAGACTGGCTTTTGTATGTTTTGTGATAAACAGAGGTCAACAAAGTAAAAAATGCTTTCGGTGTCTTACACGACTATCTGAGGAACACCCAGGTTTAATTGCGATGTGAAATGTGAAATTCAGATTTTACAACTTTATTTACACGGAAGAACCATAACATTACGACCTCTTACAGATGAAGTAAATAACATTGATTATCTTGAAGGTATGGGAGATATAAACACTGGTTCTCTCTTCAAACAACCCCAACTGGAATCCCCCAGGGTTAAGAAACATTGCATTAGATCAGCGGTCCCCAACCACTGGGCCTTGGACCGGTACCAGGCCGTACAGAAAGAATAAAAACGTTTAATTTTATTTCCGGCGGAGTCCGCAGGGTGTTTTATTTTGAAAAATGACTAGATCGTCTTCCTGTCACTTCCGTCTGTGCTCGTTTCCCGTCAATCTAACCCCCTGCCAAAATGAATAAAACACAAACGTCTCTGGGAGCTTCTTTGAAAAGAGGGAGACTCGAAAAAGTGAATACATATGTAGCAATAAAAAGTCATTTCATTTGTTTAGGACACTTTTTAAAATTAAAAAAAAAACTTTGTTAAATTAAAAAAAAGCACCACCGACCGGTTTCAAGCAAGATAATTTTCTAGCACAAGAACTAGCAGTAAAAGATTGCGGCTTTTGGTGTGGGTTAGAATTTCTGTGTATAAAACCAGGTGAAGAATTTCAACAACACTGCACTGAGAAAGGAGAAACATCAGGAGCACACAAAAAAAAGAAGCTTGGGGGTGTTTTTCTTATAATGGTGTGGTCAAACTTGTATTTATTGATGGAATCATGAACTCTCAAGCATATTAAGGAATTATGAATGCAAACTTAAAAAAAATAAAATTCACTAACATAACAGAAGTGGATTATTCAGTATATAATGATCCCATGCATAACAGCCGTCTGCTGGTAAAATATTTTACCCAAGAGAATATCTAAGTATTTGAACGGCCCTACCAGAGTCCTGACCTAAATCGCACAGAGCACCCATGGAGAAAAACATGTCAGCTCATCTGTGCTGCAGTGTAGATCAACTGAACGCTTTGCCGGCTGTAACATGGACAAAACTTTGACAACAGCTGCTTTTTGGAATGACGTGGTACAGCTAATGTATGGATGGATCAGCATCCATTGTTTTATCATTTAAAACATAACCTTCTTCCTTGCTTGACTATTGTGCTATCTGTCTTTCAAATATTTTACATTTGCTTCGACACTGTATCTACTGCTATGAAATGTATGCCTATTTAAGTGTGGCTTACCTGTCCAAATACTTTTTGGAACCTTTGCATGTCCTCCTGGAAAATATGGACATGTTCCCAACTTGTATACACAGTAGGTAGTCTGCACCAAGCAGGAGCACAACCTTTGCATTTACTATATACTGCACTAGCAAACCAAAATACAGTAGGAATACTGCAGAGCCGTGCTATGATGTGTATTCAACAGGGGCTTTGGTGGCTGAACAGTGGTTCACCCAGTCGCACACACCTCTCACATTTTTATTCACCCTGAAACTTCCTTCATCTCTTAATACATGCACTTTTTAGTTGTTAAAAAACACTTTATAGCTGCTTGCAAGCACAAAGGACACACACACACACACATGCGCACACACACACATACACACAATGAGGTTTATTTCGCTTCCCATTCTAGTTCCACACAAATGCACAGAGTGGCACGTCTTGGCCCTGCAACAGAGCAGGCAATAATTACTCATTCAAATGAACATGTCAGGACTGCCGACAGACAGGCCCTTCCCCCCCGCCACACACACACACACACACACGAGACAAAAAACACACTTGGCACAGATGCAGGCTCGTACACACACGTATATATACACACACGCACACTTCATGTTGCAGTGTGGGAGAGATCCATCAACGGCCCAGCAGGCAGACAGGCTCCATACGGTAGCGCTGTTCTAAGCTGGTCCTCACTGTACGCCTGCCATGTATCAGCTCGGCAACACACACACATACACACACACACAGATATGCCCACACATTAGCATCTCTCTCCTCAAATTCTCCTTCTCACCATTCTCTCTGGTTTTTGCCTACATCGTCACTCAACACACACATATTTGTGACATATGCATTCCACAGCTCCTTCCTCTCCAAACACATCCTCAAGTCCCAAGGTCCAAAATTCAAATGGGTCTTTACAAAGGTAGACATTAAGAACACACTAGGGAAGAACAGTTCAGTGCAATGCTCAGATATAGAGCAGTACCAAAACTAAGACATCTATGTGTGTGTGAGAGACTGCACAAGTGCCACTCAGAGGCAGTGACAGAGATGAAAAGCAGCGCCGGAGTGAAAGAAGCAAAACGGCAAACAACAATAATGATAAAGCAAAGAGACATAAAGAGCCCACAGCTGGTTTTTACATCAAAGCACTTTTATGCCAATTATAGTGGACTAAATTCGAGGGGCTGAAGGAAAACGTCTTAATAGAGCAGGTGGAGACGCGTTCTGTCAAATTATGCAATAGGTAGCAGAGGATTAGTGAAGTTTATCTATGTAGCTCTTCATCAGAGTTAGAGTTTTGTAATTTGTTGCTTTTAGGCCCTTCAAGATTCAGAGGTTATAATAATAAAAAATTCAAAAATATCAAATACATTTAAATAATGTTACACATCTAATGAAATAGGCTGATTCTCGTGACCTAATAGTGGGCAAGGCATGGACTTGTGAAGTAGTACTACGGCCAGGAACCAAAGCATTTTAAAGGCCATAACAAATTTCCACCTGTCACTCACAGAGGGGGATGGAAGAATGTAAAAACAGTTATTGTGACTAGGGTTGGGACAAAATATTGATACAGCGATATATCATTGTCCCTCCTCGTGTGATATGAGTATCGATACGCTGGCGCCAAATATTGATACTTTATTTAATATAATAAGGAGCTCTAAACCCTGCCAGATCCCCCTGCCAGCTGCCATTTCCCCAGCGTCACTACTTAATGACTCCACACGGTGGCGTTTATCACATGAATGAGGGAGACTTGAGCGGAAATGAATTGGCCCAAGAAGAGTTTGTACAGGTATAATGGAGGACAGCAACGCTACCGTAAGAGACGCCCCATCCACGTTTAAGTCCAAAGTGTGGACCCATTGTTGTTCAGTGGTTCATGCAAATTTGTGTCAAATCCAGTGGAAGTGACACCAAATTGCAGTAAATAAATAAATAAATAAATAAATACTGAACCTTTATACAGGCATTTTGTATTTTTCAGTTATAGATGTCGTGATGTATCGTTATGTGATTGTCTTGCAATATATCGATTGTCGCAGTATCGCTGTATCGTGATAGTATCGTATCGTGTGATTTACCCTTATTAAAGATTTTAAAAATTGTTTTTGTTAAATTATAGTTAATACCCAGTAAAATCACAGAAAAAAAAAATTAATTCAAATGTTGATTGTAAAACAGACCAAAACTCTAAATACTGTCCAAAAAATCTGTAATTTTATAATTAGTATTCCATTCTTTTACAATGTTGAACCGTAAAAT
>OMNN01097165.1:5491-26560 GCA_900302755.1 Chromis chromis
GACACTCAGGTAAACAAGGAATCAAAAAAAATGCATATGCTGGCTCGAAAAGCTCCCTGTGGCTTTCAAAAAACGTTTGCTTTTGAGATTGACTGGTACACCAAAGACAAAAAGGGAGCGTACCTATGTTCCTCGGCTCCTATGTTCCCCGCTTTGTATGGGACCGGGGAACAAAGGACCCTTTTTCTAAATAAGGGTCCTATGTTCCCCGCTTTACCCCCAAAGTGTCCTATGTTCCCCGCTTTGTATGTGACCGGGGAACAAAGGACCCTTTTTTAGGAAAAACAGGGAACATAGAACCCATTTTAGGAAAGGGTAGGTACCCTAAACTGCTGTCGGACTCGATAATGACTCGTTAAAGACCTCAGTTGAGTAGCAGTTTCCTTTCCAACGTCAAAGAACTGGAGTAACGTCCAATACACAATATTTGTTTTGGAAAGCCAGAAAAGGGCCTGAAAACGACACCTCACACCTTCCCTGAATGTCCTGCAGTGGAAATACCACCTTCCTTTATTTAGCCCTTAGCACTTGCTTCTTAGCCACCTTAGTGTCCTCCTTTATCCAGGAATAAAATATCTATTCCTATCTATATCTCCTTGAAATTTGGTACCGACAAAACAAATCACGTTTTAGCCTCAGAAGTGCTGTTTAGCGCTCATTAGCGAAAGTTAGCATGTTAACACGCTAAGCTAGGTGAGGCAGTTTTATTTCTGTAGCACATTTCAACAACAAGGCAATATATAAAAGACATTTCAACACGATTAAAAGAGTTAAATACAGATTAAAAAGTGTGATCAAATGGAAAGTTAGAGTGCAGTTTAATTACTTTATATTCAGAAGCCTCAGATTTGGTTTAAAGAAAGACACTGAAAAGTCTTCAGCCTTGATTTAAAAGTCAGACATGCACTGTGTAAGCATTAGCATTGTTAGCATGCCTGTTTAGCTCATTAGCTCGATAACGCCCTCAACTAAAATGGGTTAAACGTCAGCATGTTAGCATTAGCGTGAGCAACGTCTTCGGTCGAGTTTCGCCGCCTTTCAGACCAAACTTGACGGGGACTTCAAGATTTAACCAATGAGATTATTTCTGCCTCCAAAGCAGCTTTGCCTAAAAAACAAAAACTAATAAAACTCCACGCTACTGCCACTCGATGGTTGCAATGTACTGGCCCGTGGGACTTTGTTGTGTTGGTCTTCGTGTTGGGTGCAGCAGTCGTCTATGTACTGATGGTGAACGAGTATAAATCCCGACTTGGCTCCTGTGAACACACTAGTAGTGCTAAATGAAATCTGTCTTTTTCCACAAAGAGCAGGCGACTCGGAACCTTTACAATCCAAATTTATGTGGATTTTTTTTACACACTGGAGCATTCAGGAGTAGCTTTGCCTGAATCGGTCTGAAAGGTGCTCTTCAGGAGGTGCTTTCTCGTACGTCTGAGCTCGTAATCGTGAACAAAACTGACTGGAACTGGCCACATGTATCCCTGGAGTCTATCTGCTTTAGGTTAAACCTGGTAAACACATACTGTAAAGGTGAAGAAACACTGCACCATAAACTTTCACTGCAGTAAATGATCCTCCAGCTCACTAGCATGTTGTAAAACCCCAAAGATGTTAAACTCTAAGATAAAATGTAAGCCCTGGAGATTTTCTGAATATCAAACTCTGATTTTGACACATATTGAAGATTTTCTTTTCTTTTCTTGATTCATAGATGTATATTTTATCTCCTGCAAAATACTGTAATCCATGTGAGTACCTTAAGATGCTGAAGACCTAGCATAATGCCTTAGATCTGTGATTCTCCGTCTGGTACGTTAACTGTGAGGTTTACAGGTGTTTTATTTCTGTCGCACACTGCAGACGCTGTACGACTTAGACAACCAGGGATTTTTTAGGTTTTTCTCCCCACTACGTCAGCAAGTGCTGATTATTTACTCTGTAGTTACACTGTTTTGCTGTTTTGAGATTCACCCTGAGTGTTTTTGGTTTCAAAGGGGCATTAAATGTTTGGTTTTTTTTAGAGTACATTGAGCTACAGCGGCCCGAATGCAGGACCATGTTTCTACTGAAGACAGGCACCATTTCTAATGCGTATAAAACTCACTATTAAACCACATTTGAAAACGCAAAAGCACCGGGATCGGTTTCACAATAGGGGCAGGGGATCGTTTACATTGTTTTGATGCTAGTATTTAGTAGGGCTGTACCCTACTAATCGAATATTCGAATAGTCGTTCGCTGCGGTGGTATTCGAATAGTAAATTAGCCATTCGACTAGTCGCATGGCTTATTTTCTTTGCTGGCTTGACTTTTAGAATCAAAAAGAAGGATTCGTTTAACTTCCCATTCTTGAATGTTAAAAGCTGTTTTATACGGAAGCCCTAAACGGCCATGGGTCAACTACATTTTTTCGCTCCGTTTTCTCGAGAAAACAAGATAATTCTCCTCCGTTTTCTCGTTATAATGAGTTAATTTTCCAACCAACCTGCCAGACCACTGTTAAGGACGATAACTTGTATCAGCAGACTTGCAAAAGTACAAACAAACACACGAACAGCTTTAACCCTTTAAGACCTGAGCCTCAAAATGTCCTCCTGGTCTTTTTTTCTTATTTTGATTACAAAAAGGTAAGAAAATGTCCTGTGAGTATTTGTGCCCATTATATATGAATATAAATAATATCTGGCAGTTATTTACTATTTACTGCCTATTATAAGAGTTACGGTAATTTTACGGTAATTTCATCCAGGGGATTCCTGGGAGGGCACGAATAAAATTACCGTAATGACACCATATTGGCTGTAAAGCGCAACGCCTCAGCTTTCAGAAACCGTTTTTTTTTTTCCGATAGCACAAACGGTGACATTTACGGTATTCCAAAGTGCGCTAGCCCAAGCAGCAGAGCACCTTCTGGTCTGGTGGGTTGGTTTCGCTTTGTACATCACCTGAAAATTAACTCGTTATGACGAGAAAACGATTTTGTTTTCTTGAGAAAACGTGATAATTTTGTCATTATCCCGACATAACCGATTTTGTTATCGTGTGATAAAATGATGTCGTTATAACGAGAAAACAGAGGAGAATTATCTTGTTTCCCGAGAAAACTGAGCGAAAAAATTACGTTGAACCATGGCAGTTTAGGGCTTCCGTAGAAGCACATGGGCAGTTACACGACATAAATCTGCAAAATTCGGATACAGTTCCAGGAAATACACATTTTTATCCTCGGTGCAATGGAAATTTAAAAAAAAATACAACTTACACTAACCTCACTTGTGCTATGCTGAAAAGAGCAAATAGAAATTCCAAAATGCCCTGAAATATCTTTTCCCTGTTCACCAGATAAAGAAAATGTTTCTGTTATTTTACTTCCTTTACTCTACAGTCAGAAATATTTAACTCCTACTTGACTTTAAGATGATGCTGGTGATTCTGATCTGCATTAAAACGGCAACGTGAGGAGAAGATTACTCTTTCCAGTGTTGCATCATAGCTGCATCTGAATCAACTTTTGATTTTCCTCTTTTATTTTTTTTTGCAGTTTTTTAATATAAATATACTTTTTGCCCCTTTTAGAATCATTTCTCTAGAGGGAAGCCGCTGTAAATAAAACTCTGGAGTTCCTTTTCCACTTCTAAAACACGAGCGTTTCACGGTACACTAGTGAATCAGAGCAATACGGGAGCGTCGGTGTTCACAGACTTGCAGTTTTAAGAGATTTTTCTTTTTTCTTTTATTATTATTATTATTATTATTTGAAGTATCCTCTCTGCTGTGATGTTCATATTAAACATCTCGGCGGTGGCACAGTCCAGTACATTCAGTTTCTTCAGAGTGTGAGTGTCTCATTATGCAGAAGTCCGGACGTTAACGCCCTTTATGCAAGCTGTCGACTCTAATGTTGCTTTTGCCAATGCTGCTTGTTAATTTATGATTCATGCCACTGTAAATAAATTATTTTTATTGAGACGGACCGCGTCTGTGTTTTATTTGATTGATAACGAACCAGGTCAACTGAATTAAAGGCTTATTATGCAGCCATAAAGCCATAAAGTTGTTAATAAATAAACTGAATTTCACTTGTGCAGTTCCCTCTATTCACCAGCAGGGGTCGACATTTCCCATTTGTTGAATTCAATATCCTCACAGCTTCAGAAACTCTAATAAATCTACTTATTAAAATCATTTAAAGATGCCAAAGGTTATTTGTTTGTCTTTATATGGCCACTTAAGCATGTCTAAACATAAATATGCTGCCATATGAACCACAATTTTCGAATGCAACATACGTTTGCTGTTGATTCCCTCCTAATCCCAAAACTTTAGCCTATAAACTTGAACACTTTTTGTTATTCTGGGTACATTTCTGTCCTATATCCTCTTAAATCCAAGTGATCTGAGGAGGACACTATTCAAACTTAAAGAACTTTATTTTAGGTTCTAGCTGGAATTCAAAAGTTTCTAAAGATGTCAAATATATCAGGATGCATTCAAGGGCAACATTTATAAGTAAAGAAGAAGAAAAATCAGGGTTTCTTAGCTTTAGTGGTGGAGAACAGATGTTTTTCTTTATTTTCTTTTCAATATTTTTGAAATCTTGAAGCTCCTTGGCTCCGTAACGCTTCACGACACACCCAGATTCATGTGCCGTTTAATTTAGTTCCTTATTCTGAAGCCCTGAAATCCCATTTAAAGAAGTAAGAAGAAGAAAAAATGTCACAAGACCACACAGGCTGCACTTTAGCCAAGTTTATTCAGCAGGAACTTGAAACCATTTGCCCTTTGCGTGGCCCTTCAAATCTAATCACACAGCAGCGTCTTGTGAAAACTGCCCCAAGTAGCTCCCAGATAAACCTTTTTGTCACGAATACAATATTAGGAAACATTTGAGTTGCCATGTGGTGCTTGACCAGATATAGTGGCAGAGATAAAGCGTGCTGCATGTAAAGTATCGCTCAAGGTCATGAACTTCATCAAAGGTCATCGTTTTCTGTCTCACTTGGAGTTAAAGTATAACTGCAATATTCTGAAGGTTATATTTAATATCTAAAGTTTGGAATGTGATACAGAAAATACACAAATAGAAAAACCTACCAAACACCACAGATGGTTTAAGTTCCTATAAAATATGCAGGTGTCTGAGATTCTTGTATCTATACTCACTTCTTTGGCAACACCGTTCAGTTTTATTGAATAATCTGCTGCATGCTAATCTAATCTCTTGCATTGTGTCAACTCTTCATGCTGTTGCTCACTTTCTGGTGTTTATATCGCAAAGAAATTTATGAATTGTTGCTCAAAGTGTGTCACTTCCCGACAGAAACACCCCAGTACTCTGCTGTAATAGGCTGGGATTTTCCCACAGTACGTGATCTGTGCGCTCATTGGTTGGATCCAGCTGTCAATCAGCAGGATGCCCGCGTCATTGGTTCTCCGGCTTTGGCTTTGGCTTCCAGGCTCAGGTCGTGAGAACCAAAGAAGGATGGAGAAAGTGAAGACTTCTCACTCTGATTTGTTTTTCCAGACCGCAAAGTAGAAGCTGGATGTAAAACAAGTAAATATGGTCCAATGTTACTGATATTTAATTAATAAATCATCTCTTTATACAATAGAATAGAAGAGTGTAAGAAGAAATGTAAGAAAAATAACAATAATTAAGTAATAAAATAATTACTTGCTTGGCAGAGGTAATTAAGTGATAGAATAAGTATGTGCACACAAAAAATAGAATATAAATAAATATAAAAACCAGTGCACCAATGTGCAAATGACTCATGGAATTTGAATGAAACCAGTTTTGTTAACGTCAGCCAGTGATGCTGATGTTGTGAAGTCTTATTGCCAAGGAGGTCATGTTTTTGTTTTTGCCGGCGTTTATCTGTTTGTTTGTTTTTCTGTTATTAAGATAACTTGAAAAGTTCTGAACAGATTTTGATGAAATTTACAGGAGATGTTGATCATGGGACGAGGAACAGCTGATTACATTTTGGTGATGTTCTGGATTACCATCTGGATCCAGGAATTTCTTGAAGGATTCAAAGGTGGAAATGAGCTGCTTGGCGGAGGTCTGCGCTGTTCGATTGATTTTCTAGTTATCCACGCCGATGAAGTCGGGCAGTGGGAAGGGCGGTCACTGCCGCCTGTCTTTCTGTCTTTCTGTCTTTCTGTATGTATGCATGTATGTGGGTGGCTATGTCCGGGTTAGATCCCCAAAAAATCCCCCAAATCCCCTTATAATCTACTATATAAGCTTGCAATGATGAACTTTGGTATATCTAAGGGTAGGACTACCACACTGAACCTCTTGGCCTTGAACTTGACCTTTGACCTTGAACTTACTGTCGTCTGTCTGTTTGTCTGTCTGTATGTATGTATGTGGGTGTGTGGGTGTGTATGTCCTCACCATAACTCGATAACAAATTCAGATAGGATAATCAAACTCTGCACAGATGTTCATCTTGACCTACCCTGGTCACCCATTAATTTTGGGGTCAAAGGTCAAGGTCACAGGGCTACCTGCCATGTTTAGGAAGGCATCCGGCGTGGGTCTGCATCTACGCTCCGCTCCACACGTTTTTATGTTTTTATGAAGAATAAAACTCTTTTGCATGAATAACTTGAATGTTTTAATGTTGTTGCATTTTGAACAAGTCAAATTACTGCTGTTGCAAGTTTTAAAGCAGAAACAATAGACTATATATAACATATATACAACATCAGAACAATGTGAACTTTTTTTTTTTCTTCATCAAATTCCTTCTCAGCAACACATTTGCTTTGGTTTTCTGTTCCTCGTTGCAAAGCTTCATTGTGCAGATATGCCAGGTGTTTCATTTTAACAATAATCAAATTGCATATGTTTTAAAAAAAACTGAATCCTTCGACATTTCAGTGGTATTGCACCATCACTGCATCTGAATAATGTTTATTGTGTAACCTGTACATGCAGCACTGTGTACTATATGTGTATCTGGAGGTAGTGGGTGCTCTGTGCCGTTTGCAGGATCTGCGTTGGGGGTGTGTTCGTGCAGCAGGAGGGCGGTGACCGCTGCAGTCCTACTACTGAGCCTCTGCCTCTCTCATCCACACAGTCGCTGCTCGTCGCCGCAGGGCCGCTGGATCAACTGCGCGTTTCATTTTTTTATTTTTGCATTATTTTAGTGGCAGGTGGACAAACATGGCCGGCGCACCGAAGCGGCAGGACACCCGGAAATTCTTCGAGAATCTGTCCGGCGCTGGTAAATGCATCGCGGTGTTGACCAGCGGAGGAGATGCCCAAGGTAAGGTGGTGGGTGGTTCCATTATCGGACAATGCAGCTCCACGTCTATTTCTGAGTTCTCAGTTCCTTTGGTAGTTTTACCATTTAGTAAACATAATTTCTCATATTTGGTGAAGGTTTTTTAATATGAACGCAGGTTTTTAATTGGAGCAACAGCGAAAGGTGTGTCCGATAATGGACGCATGATAACAAGGTGGTGTGAAAACGCTCCTGTTGAGCTCCATCAAGGTGCGGTTGAAGTTTCACAGCATCACCGAGAGAAAACTTGATTAATCCCCATGACGCGTGCATGAATATATTTCCTCTTTTCCAAATCACTTGTATAGTTTTGAACAAACCTCAGTGGCTGCTACTCAACAGCTCGCTCCCCTTACATTCCTTTTAAAACCTGGATGCTGCAGGTGAAGTTGCAGAGACACCTGTTCAGCCTCCATCAGCAGCTTCTGTGCACAAAACCTGCACCAGCATCAACAGGTGATGCCTTTACGTAACGTTTCTTTTCATGCATTTTTCAACACCTGCACCTTGAGATGGCGCAGGTCTATGAGTGCGCGTCCCTGTGCGCATCTCCGGGCCATATAATCTAATCATTAACCCACATTGATCTCTTGAGTATCCAAACGAGGAGACAGCAGCCAGTGTTGAGGCTGGAGGCGCACATGATTGGATTTAAACGCGCCGAGGACTGTTTGTTCCCATCATGTAGATTATTTCCCTTGTTATATTAAAAATCCCAACAGATTCACATCAGATCTGTGAATGTCTGTGCAGGTAAAAGTTTGTTTCAAAGAGTCAAATCTGATTTATTTGCTGCTTTAATAATTTCCAGACTCTGTTAGGAGACAAAAAAACCCCTCGTACATCACAGTGGATGGGTAAACACGTGTCCTGCATCACGGAGGATGAGTCGTGAGGACCAGCGTCAAGTTACCAGTTTAAAATAACATACTTCCGGTTTACCCTTTAAGCAGTAAAACGCGTTCGCACCAGTTTGCGCTGCGGTGCTTTTATTTTGAAGGAGAGCTGCGTCGACTTCCCCCGTCTATTTTTAGGCGCTTTATTTCGCGCCTACGTGAGGAGCGGCGAGTATGCAGGGATGTGTGATGTAGTGGAGGGAAGGGAAACAGGAATTAATGCGGATTTACTACGATTTCATTCTTTAGATTAGATTTTATGATGATATGTGTTAAAAATCAATACTCACGAGGTGTTTCCACTTGCAATTTGGTGTTTTTATCACTAAAATCATCCCTTTAGTGGTCACTCAATGCACCTTAAACCTCATCACAGTATGTATTTGCAGTAGCCCTCTATGGTTTATCAGCATTCTGACATTTGCTGCCATCTATATGCAGCACAGTGACTCCATTGCTGCTGTTACATAACACACAGTGTCTCCACAGGCTGATAATAAAGTGCTCTGATATGTTGCATCACGCAGCCAGGCTTTGTGGTAACACCGTGTGCCAGCAGATGTTCCTGAGATTTAATAATAACCGCACCTTTAAACGTGCTGCACGAGTGAAAAAGAAGAAACCTTTATTTGTCACAAATACATTTTTACAGCATTGTGACATTTAGTTTTTGCTTTTCCTAGTTGGGGTCAGAGAGCAGGGTCAGCCATGGTACAGCGCAGCTGGAACAGGAAGGGTTAAGGGCCCAACAATGACCACATTGGGGTTTGATTGTCCGACCTTCTGACCAGTAGCCCAGAGACTTAACCATTGCTCCACCACTGCCCCAAAGGAGATTCATTTTCTGATATGGAATCGAAGTAAACGAGCAGAAACAGGAGCATATTCCTGCATTTGAAGCTGTTGACGGTCAGCCTGGGGTGGATCTCAGTTGTAAATGTGTTGAAAACATGCAACAGACAAGATAAAGCTGTGTAGCAACCAATACTGTCATAACATTTAGCCAATATTGTAATAAGTTATTACGTTAATGGCCTAGCATTAAAAAAATCCTTTGAAAATGTAATAACTGCAGCCGATAATGTAATAATACATCAATAGTTCTGCATTTCTTGGCAATAAAAGATGTTTTTTTCCAGGTTTTGTGCAGTTTGCTCATCAAAAATAGGTCTAGTGGATGGCATAGTGGTCATATTCATTCATCAAGGATACGTCCCATGTAGCTCTCACTCTCCTTAATTATGGTTGGAAGAACCAGTTTGAGAATTAGTTGTTGTACAAAATCTTTATTTAGAATATTGTGGGGCGCCCCGATAGCCTAACGGTTATGTCGCGTGACCCAAGAGCTAAGGCATAGCGGCTGTCCCGGGTTCGATTCCAACCTCGGGCGTTTACCGCATGTCCTTCCCCTCTCTATCCACTGTCCTATCTAATAAAAGGCCAAAAATAAATCTTTAAAAAAAGAAAAGAATATTGTTTATTTGCTTAGATGTGTGATTTCATAATTTCATGTCAGTGTCTCTGTTGGATGGATTCAGTCCTCACTTCAAACTGTATTTAAATAACTGGACTGGCTCTATAACGGCGCTTAACTCCAATATACAACATAGAACACGAACACTCAATTACAAATGTAAAAAAACAACAACTGAAGAGTGTTTATGTACGTTACTGGCTCATTCACTGCAGCAGCGTTCCATGATCTGTGACTAAACCTCAGAGCTCATCTGGATAAATTAGGTGTTTTTGTTTGGTTTATCTGCATCATCTGCCATTTTCTTCTTCATTTATCACAGTTATCTTTCGTAAAAAAAAGCAATTCAATCACATTTCGCATGTTTGGGCAGATCCCCTCCAACCAATCAGCGCTGCTCTGGTCTCTTTGCAGCACTAGCTCGTCCCGTTAGCATTCAGCTAACTGCCGGAAGCCACATCCAGGCTACGATGTTGTGAAGGAAGCCCAGACCTCGGTGCATCTGTCCTGCATTTAATGTTACAGCTGCTGCCTCGAGGTCAGCTGGACTCTTGGAGACGGGATGTTTCAAGATATAAATATCACCAGAAACATTAACATATAAAAATATCAGCTAAAATGAAGTTTTATTCTGATTAAGACCAGAAAATTGCAGATATTTATAGGCGAATTTATAGAATGGTAACAGTTTCATGCAGAATCTTTACATGCAGAGCTGAAACAATTAATTGCTTCGTTAATTAGTCGACTCACTGAAAACTAATACACAACTTTTCGGATAGTTTTCTTCAATTTAGCTCCTGATTTAGCAGATTTATTAGTTTTCTGACTACTTGCATCTCATGAAACCCCTTTAGAACCCCGATACAACACCAATGCTGCTTGCCTGAGATTATATAATATATTTTTACACAATTCTGACTTTTTGATGCACCTTGAACTACTCATCTGTGATGTGGGAAAACTTAATCACATCGAAGCGTGAAAACAAGCGATGTATTTCATCAAAACCTTTGTACCTTATTTAAAAATTTGCCAAATAAATAATAAAACGTTCACAGGAGATTCTTTAAAAATGAGAAAATCTCTGCAACCGTGAAGCCGTTAGTGACTCAGCTGCGACCGACAGTCACGTGACAAATATTCGGTTGAACTGCAGGCAGTGCAACAAATAAGAACGTAAACATCTATGGTATGTAGAGAAAAATTACTGGAACGTAGAAAAATGTTTTGATTTTTGTAAAATAAGCAAAACAATTTAACTTTAGTTTTTTTCTTTTCTTATAGTTTACGGCCATATAACGCTATGTCATGCAGATTTCTAGTTTTCCGACTACATGAAACGCCTTTAGAAACCTCAGACAACACCAATGCTGCTGCCTGACCTCTTGCACATCGAGCTTTCTCAGATTATATAATATATTTTTACACACGAGTGGTTGCTGCAGTGCATGAATCCTCCTGCCGCTGTTTAAACAAGGTAAACAGCAGAAATACAATCACACACTAATCTAGCAGGAATGTGCACACATTTGATTGATTGCAGTGGATTGTGGGAGCATGTGGCAAACAGTTCAGTTCGGGTTCAACTTTTATTTTTTTTTGTGCAAGATAACGCTTTGTTTTTTGTCTTTTTCTTTATTTCTGTTGCACCTTCTGCTCTGCGAGGCTCAGTGGAATGAGCTCTTGTAGTGACGCCTGATTATCACCATCCAAGAAGTAGCCACATCCACATTGTGCCAGTGAATAGGACGCCCTGTTCACAGCTTCTGGCGTGGGAGGAAAGTCTGGCCTCAGAGCGGATCCGGCTGCGACGGGCAGCTTGAGCCTGCTGAGCTCAGATCCAACATGCCGGTCGCACCGCCGTGTTTCGTAATCAGGGAGATCATTCGTAGTGAGCTGCTCTTTCTAACGGTCACCTGTGATCTCTGGGGGCTAGTTATGGTTTTGTACGTGCTGTAGGTTGATTCAAAGAAAACAATGAATCATTTGAGGTTTTATGATTTAAAAATTCCACATATTAACTGATTCCGGCGTCTGAAATGTGACGATTTGCTGCTTTTCTCAGCTTTATTTATTAAAAACTGAACCTGTAATTGTCATTTTTGTTTATTTAACAGATTGGTAGGTTAAATAAATAATCAGTTAACTGAAGAAAAAAGAACTTGGCTTATAAATCCAGTGTTTCCATTAGAATCAGTAAAGTTTTATCACACCTAGTAGGTTTGAAAAGCATTTTACCCATAAAAAACTGCAAAATTACAGCATTTATCAGAGCTACAAACTGTAAAAACAGAAAGAACTATGGGAGTTTTGACTTCCCGACGCTCATTGAACTACTCATATGGAAAACGTAACCAAATAGAAGCATAAAAATCACGATATATTTAATCAAGATCATTTTATTCTACGTATCTTATTATAAAAATTGCCAAAAAGTAAAATGTTTGCACGAGATTCTTTAAAAACAAAAGATTCTGCTCTCCATAGTTCAATCGTGAAGCTATTAGTGACTCAGCTGAGACCAACAGTCATGTGACAACAACTCTGCGGCTACTCGGCTGAACTGCAGGCAGTGTTTACATAAAGTAGTAAGGAGCAAAGACATTCAACTTTTTTCTTTTCTTATGATTCATGGCGTGATATAACTGTGTCATACTGCTCAGAAGACATGTCTGAGTTCTCTCTCCTTCTAGTCATGGTTGTTCTGTTTCCATAGAGGTGCAGGACTTTATGTAGATGAGATCACGGTGGGTAGAAATGCATCAAAACATGCCCAGAAACATGAGAGGTTTAATCTGCGTGTGGGCTTCAAACAAAGCGAAATACCACCCATACATCCCCACTTGCTTTTAATTAAATACACAAAGCCGTCGAGTCGCTGTTGATCTCAGTCTCGGTCTGAGATTTATGGTTTGTCCTGTTTCTAATTTCACCAAGTGCACCGACGGACGCTTGTGTGTTTTGGCTGGAGATCCTCGGGGAGTCTCTGTCTGCTTTGACCTTGTTGTCTCCTGCTCTGTCTGGATTTCATCTCTCTGCTGTTTACGCTGCTGTTTCTAACCTCACATCTTATTTCCAACGGCAAATTCGTGTGTGATATTACTTTTTACCTCGGTATAATTGCCAGAATTACTTTTAACTGTTCTATTCCAGTCTTATTTTAGCTTAACTGTTTTATTTCAGTAATGTATCGTGCTTATATCTTATTGCTTTTCTGCTTTATAGGCTCTTCTTTTCTTATGTTGTGTCCTTTTGTTTATTCTGAGCAACAAGTTTGAAGTTTGTTTGGGATTAACAAAGTCTTATCTTATCTTATCTTATCTTATCTTATCTTATCTTATCTTGTGTCAAAGAATGTGCAAACATCTGCATCACAATTGGTTTTGCGTCCGAACAGAAACAGTTTCTGCATTAGTTCACACCAAAACCCTTCTTCAAGACGCTCTTTAAGATCACTTTTTGATGTGTGTCCTCATAAAAAAAAACATTTGCACGTTGTTTTGGGAAGGTTTGGCTCATTTCTCGACCTGTTAAATCTGAAACGCAGATTCTTTCGTCTTCATTTCCAGGTATGAACGCAGCCGTCCGGGCCGTCGTCCGAATGGGAATCTACGTGGGGGCGAAGGTCTACTTCATCCACGAGGTGAGACGAGACTCGGGCTGCAGACGAGGCCTCGGGAGAGTCTGTCGCTCTCAGCAGTGAGATAAATTAGTACTGACGTGTCGTGTTTATTCAGCTCTCAGCAGGACTCCAAGACCTGATGTCAGCCTGCTGTCTGTCCCTGAACTTGACCTTAAAAAGTCAGTTAGATAACTTTAATATTCAAGTCTTATGTTTTCTTTATGGGCAGGTATTGGCAGGTATTATTGGTTGCTACAAGGCAGCGAGAAAACAATTAGTTCTTGGAGTTTAAGTGTTAAAAGCAGGAAAAATGGGCAGCATGAGGGTCTGGAAACAAACCTCATGGTGGTTGGTAGCTACCAAAAGTGGTCCAGAGAAGGAAAACTAGTGAACCTGCAACAGGATATTTAGAATCCAAGGTTCACTGATGTTTGTAGGGAGCGAAGGCTGGTCTGATCCCACAGAAGAGCTACTGGAGCACAAACCTTGATGCTGACGACGATAGAAAGGTGTCAAAACACACAGTACATCACAGTTTGCTGAGTTTCATGCTGACAGAGTTGAAAGCAGCTACAGTGGAAATGTTAGTGTCGGAACTAGACCATGGAAGAAACAAGCCTGGACTGAGGGATCATGTTTAATTTACTGGATGCATTATAGGAAGAAGATTATCCAGAAGAAGCAGTGTGATGCTTTTGGCAATGTGCTGCTGGGAAACCTGCAATTCATGTGGATGTTATTTTGATACCTACCTACACCAAGCTGCAGACCACGTCCTGCTACACAACAAAAACTGTTCAGGAATGTTTCGAGTTCAAGGTGTCGGCTCCAAATTCTCTCAGAGTTCTGTGTTCTCTGTTTTAGTACTATAAGAGGAACCTCCACTGCATTATCCAGGTGGTTTTAATGTTGTGTATCTAAAGACTTGCAGTGGCACAGTTCAGTCGATGGATTGTGTATCTGAAACGTTTCTCTCCTGTAGCACAAACTGTCCTTTTTTTCATTGTAATACACATTATAGTGCATTTTCACGAACAGATGTCTCCTTTAAACTGCAGTGAAGGAACCACTTTGACCCTTTTTACAGAAGAAGTTTTGGACCTTTTGTAAATATAAACTGTCCCCGGACATAAAATTTAACCTGCTTATTGGCTCCGTCTGTATTTATGGATAAATAATAAGTTAAAAGATGAATATTTGAATTCACACATGTGTATAATCAGTTTGTTTGATAGTTTGTATAGTCTTTTAGTTCAGTGTGTTGAGTTTGGTGACACACAGATGACAGGAACATAAATGAACGTCTTGTTTTACAATTTTTAGTTTGTAACTATTAAAAATAATCAGAAATAATCTGTCTTATATTTTAGCATTTTGTTTATTCGATCAAGCCCAAATTGAATCCGTAAGAATTGATTCTTGCTTCCTTTGGCAATGTCTGGAGAAAAAATAATTACTAGGAGAATCTGAGCATGTATAGACCAGAGTTCTGTGGCTTTTCCATCGTGCATCACACAAAACTCTGCTTGCTTCCTCAAACTAACACACGTGAAACTGCAGCACAAATGAAATATCTGAGAGGTGAAGCGACAACAAACCCCTTATTCGTCATCATTACTCTGAGGATGCATGGTCAGTTTTAATAGCAGCGGCAGACAGACGTGATCTGGTCTCAGTGTGGATGTAATCAGATTACCAGGGGCAGACTGTCATCAGCCATCAGCCCCGAATAACCAGCTGGCTCTGAGTAATGCCAGCTGATGCTTTTATTTTGGCGGGGGCTTTGCAGTGGAGCATTAAAGTCATAACTTGCTGCGAAAGCTCTCATTCAGTTTTGGTTATATGACTTTTAAGCATATTCAGGGCTGCGTCTGTTTGTCAATTAACCAATTTGTTAATCAAAATGTAAATTAACTGGCCGCCATCTTGATTATTATGTGAATATTTAAGTCATTTGCAAGGAAAATGTCAAACTTGTGTGGGTCTCAGCCTCTTAAATGTGCTGATTTGATGCTTTCTTCTGGCTATATATCGTTCTAAACTGACTTTAGGTTTTGCCATGTGATAAAAAAATATCTGTTTGTGCTCTCAGGGCTACCAGGGGATGGTGGACGGCGGAGACAACATCAAAGAGGCGACGTGGGAAAGCGTCTCCAGCATGCTTCAAGTGGTGAGCAGAGCTTCCTGCTGCTGTTTCAGGTCCACGTTTCCTCTCAGACGCTGAAGTAAAACCAGTTTGCACTAATAAAGCCGACGTAGTGAGCAGTGCTGATATTCTAGCAGCATGTAATGCTTTGTGAAAGAGGACCTCAGCAGTGTTTATGCCAACGCAGTGAAATATCTGCTGTGTTGATGATCACTGAAAGCGACACAAAGCTTTTAGCTTCGAGCCAAATGAGTCTGTGAGCGAATTAAACCTTTTCACTGTTGCTGTAATCAGACTTTCATCTTCTAAAGTGGATTGTATTCAGAACAGCAGGGATTACATAACCAACAATGAAAACTAGACTAATCTAAACATATGATGAGGCTTTAAATGATGTTCAGTTTTATCTATACAGCGCCAATTCACAACATATGTCATCTCATAGCACTTAATATAGTAAGATGAAGACCTTACAATCTTAAACAGAGAACCCAACACTCCAAAGTTCCCTTTGAGCAAGCGACAGAGTGGAGGAACCAAAAACAAAACTCCAGCAGAACCAGGCTCAGGAAAGGCGGCCATCTGCCTCGACCGGTTGGGGTCAGAGTGGGGATGAGGGGGGAGGGGATAGCAGGAAAACAAATGGAGAACAAACAAAACAATGAACATTTTGGAGGTCGGTGAGGCCAGACACTGCAGATCAGAGACGTGTACCTCCAGATCCAGACAGAAACACAGAACTTCAGGGACGACACAAATTTAGTGACATGTAATGGTGGTTTATAGTTCAGCTCTAACTATAAGCTGTATCAAAGAGGAAAGTTTTAAGCCTAATATTAAAAGTACGGAGTTGGTCTGCCTCCCCAACCCAAGTGGGAGCTGATTCCATAACAGCTTCCTATTCCTTTTCTGGAAATTCTGGGAACCACAAGTAAACCTGCAGTCTGAGAGCCAAGTGCTCTGTTAGACTTAGACTGAACTTTATTGATCCCTTTGGGATGACTCCCTCAGGGAAATTTAAGTTTCCAGCAGCATGTAAAAAGGACAAAATAAAAAGTAACAAAAAGTAACCAATAGAAAAATAGAATAAGATAAGAAATAGAACACTCTTATTTAGAAGATTATATTATCTGTTAGGATGATATGGTACAATAAGGTCTTTAACATAAGATGGAGCTTGGTCATTAACAGTTTTATATGTGAAAAGCAGGATTTTAAATTCTATCCTGGATTTTACAGGGAGCCAATGAAGAGAAGCTAATATGGGAGAAATGTGATCTCTGGTACTGGTTCCTTTCAGAACTCTGGCTGCAGCATTTTGTATGAGCTTAAGGCTTTTAAGAGACTTATTGGGACATCCTGATAAGGAATTACAATAGTCCAGACTAGAAGTTACAAATGCATGGACTAGTTTCTCAGCATCACTCTGAGACACTGTGTTTTCCTCAGGGAGGTACAGTCATCGGCAGCGCTCGCTGTAAAGAGTTTCGTACCCACGAAGGCCGCCTGAAAGCTGCCCACAACCTGGTCCAGCGCTGCATCACCAACCTGTGTGTGATCGGTGGAGACGGCAGCCTGACCGGAGCCAACCTGTTCAGGGAGGAGTGGAGCGGCCTGTTGACGGAGCTGCAGCAGCAAGGTGACTGCTTCCTGCACGACTTTTTGTTAAGTCCACGTCACATAAAACTCCTGACTTCACACGAGTAACATTTGTTCCTTCAGGTTTGATCGACGAGGAAGCTGCCCAGAAGAACTCTGTGCTCCACATCGTCGGGATGGTCGGCTCCATCGACAACGACTTCTGCGGCACCGACATGACCATCGGCACCGACTCGGCTCTGCATCGGATCATCGAGGTGGTGGACGCCATCATGACCACCGCTCAGAGGTGAACCAATCCTGAGAGAACACTGTCACCTGCATAATTTAAACAATTTTAAAGTGAAAGCAACTATATTTTCTTCTGCAATGGTAATTAGCAAAGATAAAAAAGCAGTACATAACTTCACATGCAGTGACTTGAAGAGTGAGTCTGTTGTGTTACCTACGTTTACTCTCTTTAGCAGAAAGATAAGATTCTTTATTATCTGTAGCATCAGAAACTTTTCTAGGTTTTTACACTCTAGGCTTCACCGACCTCTGAGTTGCTGCAGGTTGCTCCGTCTTCGCTGCTACTGGTGTCACCACACAAACCAAATTAACACTCCAAGAGATTTACCAGAATCAGCTTTGCTTGAACTTGTTTGGCTTAAATGTCCCTATTTATATGTAAATGTCCCAAACTCCAGCTTGAAGGTTCATGCACAGCGGGAGTCACACAGAATCGTCTTCGATGGTGCTCTCCCTGTAAAACTGCGACTCTGGTGGGACTCGAACCCACAACCTTTGAATCACATCTCAAGTGTTTGACTAGAAGTCCAATGCGCTGTCCGTTGCGCCACAGAGCCTGCTTGTCTTCGTTTCCAACCCGCCAATTTCTGAAAACATTTGCAACGTCAGCAGCTTGTTCGGATCAACATTTCGAATGCAAAATGTGACGACTTCATTGTTTTTCTGAACACCTTCCATTAGCAGCTATTAGCAATTAAATCACACTAACGGAGTGCACAATAACAGTTACTTCAAGATTAAGTTGCTTAACTTTTGTCTCCCTGTTGCTTTGTTATCTGGAGTTCTTTACACTCTCGTTTTGCCAAAATCATGGTTGCTGCAGGTTGCTCCATTTTAGTTGCTACGGTTGCTACTGATGTTGCCGCACTAACCCAACTTAAACTCCAATATACTGTGAACTTCAGAGAGATTTACCAGGTGCTGTTAGGTTCAATCACCATTGCATGACCTTGTTTGGCTTGAAGATGCTCATTTCTATGTAAACGTCCCAAACTCACCGTCGCCTCAAAGCTAGAAGATCCCCGGTTCGCGTCCCGGTTAGGGCGCCTGGGATCTTTCTGTGTGGAGTTTGCATGTTCTCCCTGTGCAGCGTGGGTTTTCACCAGGTTCTCCAGCTTCCTCCCACAGTCCAAAAACATGCTGAGGTTAATTGATGATTCTAAATTGACCGTAGGTGTGAATGAGAGTGTGCTTGGTTGTTTGTCCTGAGTGTGGCCCTGCGATGGACTGGTGACCTGTCCAAGTCGGCTGGGATAGGCTCCAGCCCTCCCCAGCGACCCTGCAGAGGATTAAGCGGTGTATAGATAGTGGATGGATGGATGGATGGATGGATGTCCCAAACTCCAGCTTTAAGTCCCAACAGTGATTCTCTTGTAAAACACTTAGAACGTGCAATACAACCACTTCATTGTTTCTCTACACACCTTCCATTAGCAGCTGTTAACAATTTAATCTCACTAAGGAAGTTCATAATTACAGCTACTTAATGAGTAATCCTGCAATGCTTAACTTTTGTCTCCGCCCTTCTGGCAGTGAGAGTAATTACACAAACACTGCCTTTAGTCTGAAATACTTCCTCTGAACGCCGAGTTTCTTTGTCATCTGGACCATCAGAAACTTTTGTGGGTACAAACGTAGCCTTTTTAAAAAAAATTATAAATCTTTGCCACTTAAGGAAAATAGAGAATTAAACTTAACAACTTTTAACAAGATGCAACAAAACCTGCTTAAAAAGTTGTAATGATGCAGCAAAACAAGACGCAACAAGACAAGACGTGAGGAGACGAGTTAAGCCTTGACGTTTTAAGGTGAGAAGACATGACTAGGCTTCGTAAGATGTGACCAAGTGCATCAACAAAAGGCACCAACACTGAGTTTTATTCAAGAGCTGTCAGTATCCCTACAATCTCCCAGAAATGCCCCGTGTAGACTTAATTAAATCCAGGGTGAAGGTTTGAATGTCTGACCTGGTTTAACAGATCAACCTGCTGGGAGCTTTTTCTTCTTTTTGAAATTCTTTGTGTTTTTTTTCCAGCCACCAGAGGACGTTTGTGCTGGAGGTCATGGGCAGACACTGCGGGTACGTACTGTTCTTTATGTAAAAACACCAAAACACCACAGACTGAAGAACATATAGTGGATGTTATATACGCTCCTGCATGCGATCAGACGTAGTGATCAGATACCACCAACATTTTTATTCGTTTGAGGTATCTGAAAGAATATTTTCTGCTTTGAATATGTCAGTTCTCTGTAATAGGAAATATTCTCCCATGCATGTGTGTGCGCGTTGGGCGATAGTGTCTCCAGGCTTAAGTATCTGTCAGAAAACATTAACTAGCCAACCAGTTCAAATACGTGTGTGTTTGTGCAGATATCTGGCCCTGGTGAGCGCCCTGGCGTGTGGAGCCGACTGGGTTTTCATCCCCGAAATGCCTCCTGAAGACGGCTGGGAGGACAGCATGTGTCAGAAACTGTCAGAGGTAACACAGACACACACGCAAACACACACACTTTGCTTTTTAACTTGCCCTGAATCATTACATTAATATCAAATTCCAACACAGCGTTCACCACAGCTGCCGTTTTACGAGTTTCTATTCCAAAAATGGTGAATAATTTAGCATTTTCTGCTCGGAAGATGAAAAAAAATAGAAGCAATGTCGCTACTACAAATTAGTTAGTAATAAATAATGATTCACAGAAGGTAAAACATCAACTCAAACCCAAAACCACTGAGTTACGGCTTAATTGTTACACTAGAAGTCCACTGTGCTGCAACACTGTCAGCATGAACCTCTATAAAAGTTACCATTGGTTAAATATCAAGCAGGAAATCCAAGTAAACAGCTGCAGCTAATAGTGTGGGTTTGTAATGAGGAGTGACTTATACATCAGGGAAACTGAAGTGAGCACCAGCTGCTAAAAGAGAAACAACTTTCTCATAAAACCCAACTATTAGTGGTGCTTGAATCCACAAGAGCTTGTACATTATGAAGATACATGTGTAGGAGGGTTCATGTCTTCAAAGCTTATGAAAACTACGACTCTGGTGGGACTCGAACCCACAACCTTTGAATCACATCTCAAGTGCTTGACTAGAAGTCCAATGCGCTGTCCATTGCGCCACAGAGCCTGTTTTTTGTTTTGTTTCCTACCCGTCAATTTCCACAAACATTTGCCACATCAGTGACTTGTTTGGATCCAAATTGTCAATGTGCAATGTAACCGCTTCACTGTTTCTCTGAACACCTTCCGTTAGCATCCATTAACAATCAAACCGCTCAGAGGAAGTTTGCTATAATAGGTGTTTTGTAATTAACTTGTAATTAACTTTCGTCTCCCCCTTCTGGTAATGGGAGTAATTACATAAACACTGTTGGCCTTGTGGTTGATCGATGAACGCTGAGTTTCTTTGTTATCTGGAGCATCAGAAACTTTTCTAGCTTCACCAAACTCTGAGTTGCTGCAGGTTGTTCCGTCTTCGTTGCTACAGTTGCTGCCACAGAAACCAAACTTAAACTCCAATATACTGACAGATCTACCAACGACTGTTGCTCAACCAGCATTGCCTAAACTTGTTTGGCTTGAATGTACTCATTTATATGTAAATGTCCCAAACTCTAGCTTTAAGACTCATGCACAGCAGGAGTCACTCAGAATCCTCTTCAACATTGGTTTACCTGTAAAATAGCGACTCTGGTGGGACTCGAACCCACAACCTTTGAATCACATCT
>OMNN01097166.1:6227-19925 GCA_900302755.1 Chromis chromis
TCTGACTTTGTTACCTTTCATATAATAAACTTTATGAGTTAATACAAGAAAATATGCTTAAGAAAAGGAGAACAGTGATACGAGAGCTATACTAAAGCAACATAAACACATATAAATATCTGTAACTATATCTGCCAAATACGTGTTGTGGTGTACAAAAGTGCCATATTTTTCTCTGGATATTAAAAAATAAGTAGCATATGATTTATTAAATGTATATATTCTCATTCCCTGCATAAAGACAAAACCATGCTATTTATATAAACTACGTGTGTGTACCAATAGAGTGGTAAATCAACAGGTAATGTATAAAGAAGAAAATAATAAATACAATTGAATTAAAGCACAAAAATACATTTGCAACCCTCAGTCCCTTGAAACAAACAATAGATCCAGGAAACCAGACATATACAGTAACTACAACATCATATCCATTTCATCACTGGACATGATGAGTGCAAAGGCACCCAGTAGGTCAAAGAACTGCTGCCAGGTCTTTGGTTCATTTCAAACTCAGGTGTAGTTAAACCTGCAGTGTGGAATTTTTGTCTCCTCCTTCTGACAGTGAGAGCAATTACACCAACACTATTGACGAGTGGTAATGATGCACACTTAGAATTCCAGGCTCATGTTTAGAAATAGTAACTAAAATACAGAGGAATTTCCATAGTACCAAGAGAATAACCACAAGACAATAATGTAATAGCTTCATGTCCAAGAGCAGCATGGCAACATCCATGTCTGCCCTCAGTCCCTTCTCTACTGTCAGTGCTATCCAAAGAGGAAAAACCACACCAGTGTTAAATTATGTTTGTCATCACTGTCAATTGCTTTTTGCTGTAATTCTTCCTCTGGACAGTGACTTTCTTTTCAATCTGGAATATCGGAAACTTTTCTTGGACACTTTTCCACCATAAGCTCCACCGTGCTCCTTGCTGCTTTAGTCTATTCTGTCTCTCCCACTAAGGTTGCTCTTCTCTTCAGCTCTGGCAGACCAGTCAATGTTGGTTGACATGGAACACATCGACACTGGTGCATTGGCACTGGAATGTCACCACCGAAACCAGATTCAAAACTCCACTAGAGAGATTTACCTGGCACTGACAGTCTTGCTTAGCGTTGACTTTGGAATGGATGTTCATTTATATGTAAAAGTCCTGGACACCAGCTTTAATGTCTCTGTAAGCTTGAAAAAAAACTAGCTCACACAAATTGTCATCTGATTGTAGGTACAAAGAAAAATGTACCTTTGTTTTTAACGTTTTTTTTAAATCCTAATATTGAGATATGATGACCGTGACCTTGTTTCACAATCTGACAGAACCTTTTAGAAAAACCATCTTATGATAAGCTGAATGGTCTCATTGGATTGTAGTTTAAAACAAATGGATCACTGCACCAGGACGCCCCAGTGAGAGACTAGGATGTAAAGTGATATCCCACACAATCTGCTTGTCTCAAATGAAAAGTGGCTGCCATATTTGCTCAGTGACAAAGCCATTGTTAGCGACAGATTTGTCTCTCTGAGTCTTTTATCCTGCGAGGTAAAAATAATACATTAGTATTCAAAGACTCCCCACAAATCTCCCTCTAACACACGGGGAGTGATGGAATGATGCACAAGAATATTCTAAAATCACCCACTCAGCATCTTACTTATCGGCCCTGCCACCTGGTAGATGTCAGGAAGCGAGCAGGAGACAGGAAGACGGAGAGAGAGGGGGCCCCAGTCGTCAGATAAAAAGTACGGCGTGGACAGCGCTGAATGGATTTTCAACACTATATTATGAAGACATATCTCCTCTTTTCCATTCACGCCCCACATGCACTGACACGCTGCTCTCTCCGCACACTATCCTCCCCACGGCGTTATCTCTCTCACCCTTTATTACTCTCGCACAAAGCGTTCAGAACAGAGCCTTGCAGATGTTCTCTCCCACAGGCGGCCCGACCACATTCTCACATTTCAGCAAACTAGCCTTATTATCATATTTGGTGTAATTGAATTAGGGAGCAGTTAAATCGGCTAAATTCACGCAATCAAATAAGCACAATCACAACTAAACTGCTTTTGACGCTTCCTAATTGAGTTTTTACTCTGCAAAACATCCTCCTTGATGTTGTTACAGCCTCTTTGTGTGGTACATATTATTTTTGTCTGGGCGGACTAAATGCGCAAAGGACGTTTTTTTTGTGGGGTTTTTTCATGTTGCAGTATCCACCTGCAGAGATCTGAGTGCTGCTTGATGTTGGATAGACTGCCAGGAGCGTGATGCAGAACCGGGCAGACATTTGCCTATGAAATCTCTCCACTGGATAAAGTACAGTCTCCCTGCGAATGAAAGGATTTCTGTCGAGGGTCCAAACAGCATTCGGCATACAGAGATGTGCAGATCTGTAGACAAGGGTCTTTTAACTGTCGTCAAAATGATCCCTGTGGAGGAAATACAGTTGTCACATGCTCTGTATTCCAACCAAAAGCCAGTTTTAATGAAATTACACTTAATCAACATCTCGTTATGTGTTGTGGCAGTGTTCTTAATTTGCTTCTTGAAAATGCAGTGCAGTGTTTCTCAATATTGCTGACTCAGCCTCGATGAGTAATGGCCACTAATGAGGTGGCAGGAGAGGTCTTCCTGTTTGTTAATTTAGATGCCGTTTTCTTTAATATACAGCATTTTGAATTTGGATGGGAAAAGGGGAAGTATTGATTGTACTGTTTATTATGTCTACATTAGGAAGTGATGATGAGTGGGAGACTACAGCAGAAGTGACCGTTCCCTCTGTACTTCACTTTAAAGCCCTTCAGTTATAAGCCTTGCTGTGCTCTTATGATTCCATTACAGAGGCAGTCTTTACTCGGTGGCATTGACTAATGGATAGCCTTTGCTTCTCCGTACAGTGTAGGCTGCTGTATGATGTGCTTCAGCAGGCCTAGAAATGAGAAAGGTAAAGAACTCATAAAAGAGACCCTGTAAAATCGGACTCGATGAGCCCCAGCCACAGCCCTGTGGACTGGATCTGAGAGCATCTGAATGCTGAATCTGTAACACAAATTGGTCGCTTGTGTTTGTGTTATTTGAAACTAGTGGAGAGCTGCTATCCGGCAAGCGATGTCTTCTGATTCAACTCTGCGCCAGCACACCTGCTGAAAGGCTGTGAATTCTCAGCCCTTCTGGCTCGGCTGAGTGAAGCTCGGTCCAGACTCCATGAACACTGTTGGTTCAAAGCTGCTAAGAAATTGTAATCATGGATAAGCATCTTAGTTGTGTTACAGTTGACTTGACCTCCCACGCCCTTTCTAATAGGGGAAAGATCCAGCCTGACAGCACTGAATGCCCCATTACTTCTGGTTTATTTGTACAACATTGCCCCCTAAAGTTTTTTTCTGGTGTATCTCCCCAGGCCCCCTTCTGGGACCCATGTCAGAGGACAGTGCTGCATCACAATATAGTGCAGTAATTTACCACCACTTGCTCCGAGCAAATTGACCATGGATGCACCTCACCTGTATTACTCTGTCACATTCAATTTGAGAAAAACACTGGGGACCAGTGAATGTTCACACAGCATTTTAACACCAGAGGGAGATATGCAGATCCAAGACAAACAGAGGTATCCGAACCATGCCAGTGGGTGTGTGAAACGGAGAGAGGAGAGAGAAACAGTGACATGAAATCGTGTGTCCTTTTGCTCTTCTCTAATAATCACAGTGGTACTTTCATCAACTAATGGTTTATTTTAACCATGTTGAACAATGCATAAAATATCACAGTAAAGATTCTATAGTTTCCTCTCAGGTGGAAATGTCTTAAAATACTAATTTTCTCATTTTGTTTCTGCGACTATTTGTGCCACCACAGTTGACAAAGACTGTGATCTTCATGGAAATACTTAACTCAGACTGGGACTCGGCTGTTCATGAACAAGTAACACACAAATTTCACTTCCATTGCTTCATACGCTTACATCAAATGTCCATAGGTTTGCAAAGTTTTTGTGTGTTACTTTTGTCTTCAGGCTGTGTGGGTCTCGGGTAATATTGCAGGGGATAGTGCAGTGTGCAGGGACTAATGGTTCTTCTGAACCATTTTTAACAATGCCTTAATTTGAGAATAAAATAAAATATGACCCAATGCTACAATAAAAAAAAGTGTCCTCTCATTTATTAAAAACATCTTAAAGCTCCATGGTAAAAACAACTTAAAGTACTACCTGTTTCTGTGACATTTTGTGTAACTGCATCATAACATCAGGAACATCCACGCAGACAAAGACGGTGATCGATCTTCAAGGAACTAATTAACTTGGACTTTGTGGACATCCAAGAACAAGTAGGTGTCACATGTTGATTGGTGTAACAAGCTGTGGTCTTCTTGATTATTGTGTCTCACATTGATTCATACTCATATCAAATGCCAATAGATTTGCAATGTTAGTGTGTTACTCTGTCTCCAGGCTGTGTGGGCCTTGGGTATGATATTGCAGGGGATAGTGCAGTGTGCAAGGATTATGTGCTGAACTGCAACAAGTTTATTCAGTTCTTATTCTCTTTAAGGTCAAGCCTTTGGTTTTTCAACCTGTAACATATTTCTAATATTATCTCTCATTCCTCTGTTTTGTTTTTCTTTGGGACTTCAGGCTTCTGACCAAACCCATTCCATTAGATTGACCATGACTAGCAGTGTGGACTCTGTCTAATCTCTGTATCATCACCTCTAAATCATCCACCTGCTTTTAAAAAGGTACCACCTTTCCTCATCATGTCAACACAAAAAAACACATATTTTGATGACATGATACTTTATTAATTTGCAATGGGCACATTTTGCTGTCAAAGCATGTATAATAATTAACGCTGCACACACACACACAATCAAGTGCAGGATAAAGCCATTGTTAATACGTGTCATTGTCAGTGTCTGCTGCAATATGAACTAAGGGTTCATCTTAACCATTTTAACTAGTGTATCTAATTGAAAATAAAACAAGTCCAGTCCTAAGCGGATTATTAATGCACATTGTTGTAAATACATAGAGTTTACATTATATCCTTTACTGATGGAGGGTACGTGAGTGTTTCGTGGAGCTGCTGCGGCCTCTGGTGGCACAAACTCGGCGTTATATTTCGACGCTTCCGTCTCCGGCAGACATATTGCTTACAGGAGCAAATTCTCGAAAGCTAGAAGTGGGAAAGGATTTAAAATTGATTTACATCTTCACCACTTGATACAGTCAAACCACACAGGAGACAATGGGTAAGCTGTTTGACAAACCGAGAGCGTAGATATAGGTTCGGGTGGTTTAACATTAATCTGTGTCGTCGGTGGTAATGATTATGAAATCCTCACCCTGTCACTGTTGTTTAGCTAGTTAGCTAACTCATTAGCTAGGTAGCTAGTTAGCACGTTAGCTGCGTAGAAGGGCAAGATGAGTTGGTTCAGTTGGTGTTTTTAAACTTTATACCAAATTGTCTGTCTGGTCTCAGGACAATGTTTTCTTTTGTTAAAATGTACTACAAATCGTTTGGCTATAATTCCAACCAGAGAAAACAACCACTACCGTTTGATAGCTAACTTGAGAAAACTTGGCTAACAGCTAACTACGTTAGCACCGCGCTGTGCCGCTTAAGGAAGGGAGACGCACGCATAGCTCAGGTCTCAAATTAGTATCAATAATGCCTATATGTTACCTTTCTGATTATCGACAACTACGACATTGTAGTCGCCAGTCACTCTGACTCTCGTGTTTCTGTACGCTGAGGTCTTAACAATAGGAAGGTTAGCAAGTTGATGAAGCGCAATGCAACGCTAGTGCTTTGTAGTGGGTATTTTAAACGTATTGTAGCTGTTTGTTTGGTGGATATGGCGACTGAACATTAACAAAAGACTTCCAACGACTCAGAAAGTTCCAAGTCAATGCCTCTAACACAACATAATTTCAGATTTATAGTCACAGATTTGTGTTCTAGCAGCTGCTAACGCTTATCTTAGCTTAGCTACGTTAGCTCTGTCTGTTATCCCCATTATTCAAACCCGGTAGAACTACGCAATAACACCGACACAATTACAATAAACCCCAAATTATTCTTATTTTGAATAAGTTGGCCATAAAGTTAAGAATCTGTGGACTTATGAATTGCGTGCGAACGATGCTAAATGGGACATTTATGACAGCTTGCTAACATCAGAGTATTTGCATATGTGACTGCTAGCTCATGCGCCAGAATATACATGTGACACCAGGGGTGACCATGTTTTCCAGACCATTCCCAGACAGGATATGACTGTTTTTTCTGTTAAACAATTGTGCTTTACAGTAGAATTACTGGTAAGTTACATGTGCAACGACTTAAATGAAAAATGGGAAGGGGCACTCCTCAGTTTATAACCTGTCATGGAAATGATAGACACTGAATTCAAGCTGGACCATAAATATCTGATCATTAAAGGTAACAGGATGCCTTAGTTTTTCATACCAGAAAAGAGTCGCAGACTTGGAGTGCTCCTGGTGCTTAACCTGTCACCAAATTAGGCTGTTGTGCTTCACTTAATCAGACTGAATGATAGGGTCAGATTGGTTCATCAAAGTCCTCCACTTGAGAACTGTCACTTTACAGCCATGCAAATAGTTTTATCCGTAGCAGCTAACCGAAACCGTAGGAAATTGCAACAGAAACTATAAGCATGGTAAGATGACACAAGCTGTAAGTGGGAGCATGATTTATTTATTTTTATTCCCTAATTGAGTGAACAAACTTTTGAATAGCTCCCACCATTCTGCTTTGCTCCAGAGACGCCTTGCTGTCAGCAGGGTCTCCACTGAAATGCCAGTGTAGACATGTACTCTCAGCAGAGCTATTTCTGTGCCATCCAGCCCAAACAGGCAGCACAGGTCACATACAGCCGCTAATCTAACTAACATGGTACAGAAATGAGAGCGTCCAGCTGCAACCTGTGCTTGTGCGCCGTCCATCCCTGTGGCTTTACCATCTGCACGCATTACACACATGCATAAGCTCTTCATAAGGCTGGTTGTGCCAATGCCCTGAAACCATAACATGACCTCAATTTCTGACACTTGTTCTGATATTTAACCTTGTAACCCCCTGCTGTTACGATGGAGAGCTTTTGGCACATAAGGTTGGCACCATTCTGCGGTGGTGGCAGGTTTCAGTGTTGTCCGCCACCTCTCTTTCGCGCCCCTGTAGCCCCCGGGTGACTCAGGGATCTGCCCGGTGCCCTGTTCTTGTGGCATGACTGCACAAATGCTGAGAATGGGTAGTCCTGTGTGGGCACCAGTTTATGCTAACTCTGCGAATTAACTCTACTGAATAAATACGTTTGTTCTGGCTGCCAGCTGACTGGTTGATGAATAGCTTAGCTGTGCGTGTGTGTTTGCGTACGTGTGTGTATTTTTAGGCTGTGTTGTCCACTTTTCACGAGCTTGTTTGTACAAGGTCTTTTTATATATAGACCTGTGTGTGTGTGTATACTGTTTCATCATCATGACCTGTTACTAGAAATGTCAGGGGGAAAAATGCAAACTTAGTCTGTCACATGTTCTTAAACTTCCCTACTGGAGTTTACCTTGTATGAGCCAAATGTATGCATTTTGTTTCCTACTTATGTCTTTAATCATAACGTCTACATATGTCCGTGGCCCATCAGAGCCGTCAGCCAGTCCGGCCAAGGATAACTACAGGATGAACCGCTACAAGAACAAAGCACTGAATCCCGAAGAGATGAGGCGCAGGAGAGAGGAGGAGGGCATCCAACTCAGGAAACAGAAACGAGAACAGCAGGTACACCCAACCTGTCCACCCTGCTCATCAGATCCTTTGTCACCCTGTTTGAGATTATATCCAATAGGAGTTATCTGGCTTCTCTGTAACTCTGCGGCCTTTCGCAATTTTGTTATTACAGCTTTTCAAGAGGAGGAATGTGGATATTCTCAATGAAGAGGAAGCCATGTTCGAGAGTCCACTGGTTGACTCTTACCTCAGCTCTCCAGTAACGGTGAGTGTCTCATTTTCTAATGATTCTCACACAACAATAGATGAGGAGAGGATCACACAGGACACACTGTGGGTTTATTTTACATTACATTTTTAGTGACTTGCGAGTAGTGGAGTCTGTGCTGAGTGGATCAAGTGATAAGAGTGCTTGTACATGTATTCTTGCAGGAAGGAGTCATTACCAGAGACATGGTTGAGATGCTTTTCTCAGAGGACCCAGAGCTTCAGCTCGCCACAACACAAAAGTTCCGAAAACTACTTTCCAAAGGTACATGCTGGGTATTGTGCACTCAGAATGACTGTCTGTGTATAACAGTGGTAATGGTCATGGTGCTCCTCAGGCCAGACAAAAACGTCTTCATGTAGTCTTCCCTCTGTTCATTTCAGAGCCCAACCCACCAATTGATGAAGTTATAAACACACCTGGAGTAGTGGAGAGGTTTGTGGAATTTCTGAAGAAGAGCGTCAACTGCACGCTACAGGTCAGTTAATACAGACACCACCTGCACCATTACAACATCTGTGTGAGAGACTTCTACACAAGGTACTAAAAGTGCAGTAACACTAACTTTTTCAAACAACATCAGATAAACATTCCATTCAGTCCATACATAGCACACTGTGAGATTTTGTTGATGCAGGCTCTATCTGATCGCAAGCAAGTCAAAGCAGTGCACTGAAAGGGTTCTGAATGGCCATCATTCTGCACAAAGCAGTTATTTTGACTTCTTATGACCAATGCCTGAATGACTTGCTAGTGTAAAATGAGTTGAAATACAAATTCTCACTTGTTGGGATGCCCCAGTACTACTGTAAGGACTCCAAAGTTTTCTCTCATTTATTAAAAATAAGTTAAAAGTGCTCCATGGTAAAAAAAAGTCTTAAAATACTCCTTGTTTCTGTGACATTTTGCGCTACTGCAGTTTGAAGCCGCTTGGGCACTGACCAACATAGCATCAGGAACATCCCTGCAGACAAAGACGGTGATTGAGGCTGGAGCAGTGCCGATCTTCATAGAACTACTTAACTCGGACTTTGAGGATGTCCAAGAACAAGTAATGCACAGTTTCACATTTTGTTTGGTGTAGCAAGTTGTGTTCGGTTATTGTGTCTATTTGTCTTGGATTGTTCCATACTCCTATATCAAATGCCAATGTTTTTGTGTGTTACTTTGTCTCCAGGCTGTGTGGGCCTTGGGTAATATCGCAGGGGACAGTGCAGTGTGCAGGGACTATGTGCTGAACTGCAACATCCTTCCACCACTATTAATGTAAGTTTATTCAGTTCTTTGCCCCTTTCGGGGCGCACCTTAATCAAGCCGTCAGTTTTTCTACCTGTAACATATTTCTAATATGATGTCTCGTTCCTCTGTTTTGTTTTACTTTGGGATTTCAGGCTTCTGACCAAATCCACTAGATTGACCATGACTAGGAATGCAGTGTGGGCCCTGTCTAATCTCTGTAGAGGAAAAAACCCTCCACCTGCTTTTGAAAAGGTACCACCTTGCCTCATCATTTCAACACAAAAACACACAGTCAAGTGCAGGATAAAGACTGTGTTTGTCATGTATTCTCTCGGTATCTTTACCATTAATTCAGAACCTGGGTCTCCAGTTTATATTTGATAATTGTCATTGGTAAAACACAGAACATGTACATGTATGTAAAATATAGTTATTGTTGACTCTAATCAAATCTTGTAGTTTGGGCAGAGGATTACAAGTTGACACTGCTTCTTTTCTTAACTTGGTCACTTGCCTGCATACAGTAACATTAATCTATAGACAGGTCCTCGAGGTTTAGAAGAAGAAAATATCTGACATGGCAGGCTGCCACTCCCGATATTTTTTTTAATAGAATATCATTAATTCTATAGAGCCATTATAACTCATTAAAGCCACTCTGTCGACAGCATGAAGTCCTGGTCCAAAGCTGTGCTGCACAGCCAGTTAGGTTGCCTGTCAGACTAGCACTAGATAGTTACAGCTGCAACATGTGATTTTTTTTTTTAAATGTACAGATCTTTGTATTTCAGTATCCCTACAGTTTAATCTCAGGTAGATTCTTACACATTCTGTACAGGCTTATTTACATTTTCCTGCTAGTGTCTCATCAGAAGGCCACTTTTCAATGTACAGAAATGCATAAAATGTGTGCTAACTCTTTTCAGTCGACTGGAGTAATGTTCTCAAACAATAGATCCTGTGTTGAAAAACCTCTTGCTCTCTGTTTGTATTTCGACACCCTCTTAAATAAGTCAGTTGGCACCAGGCCAAGCTGCTTTTCTCCTGAACTGCTATCCTGAAAAGTTTTGACTGAATTCGTGGGTGGTGTTGAATTCGTGTTGTTTCTGAATATAAGTATCCATTACGTTTATCCTGTCTAGGTGTCACCCTGCCTGCCAGTACTGTCCAGGCTTTTATTTAGCAGTGACCCAGACTTGCTGGCAGATGCCTGCTGGGCTCTGTCCTACCTCTCAGATGGCCCCAACGACAAGATCCAGGCTGTCATCGACTCTGGTGTCTGCAGGCGCCTTGTAGAACTACTCATGTAAGTTCAAAATTTACTCTGTGTTGTTTCTGTCACAGTAAATATGATCTATACATTTTTTTTTAACATGCCCCCTCTATTAAACCTGCTTTTCTGTAGGCACACTGACTATAAGGTGGCCTCTCCTGCCCTGAGAGCTGTAGGAAACATTGTCACTGGAGATGACATCCAAACACAGGTGAGAGTAAAGTTTGTGTCATTGCCTGGTGAACACAAAGAAGCCGATAACGTTGTTTATTCCAGTATACTTAATGGTGAGCCTATTTATAAGTGGCTTTTGTATGTTTTTTTATCCTCTACTTTGCTGTGTATAGGTGGTGTTGAACTGCTCAGCCCTGCCCTGTCTGCTGCACCTTCTCAGCAGCGCTAAAGAGTCCATCCGCAAAGAGGCTTGCTGGACCATCTCAAACATCACAGCAGGAAACAGAGCACAAATACAGGTGACAAGCACAGAAAGTTTATTACTAAATTGAGGACAACCTGCTGAAAACCCACGTTCCCATGGAAATCTGTGTATTTGTTTGTCGCAGGGTCAAACCATAATCAACAAGTCCACCCCACGCCAAAGTCCACGTTGCTACTTGAAAAAACAATGCTTTTCTTTATTCCATCCTGCAGAAAACGGCTGCTGCTTTCTAGTTAAACCTTATTTCCTTGTTCAGGCAGGGTTATCACTGTGACTACAGGTGCTTTGTTGTTGTGTTTTTGCTGCTTGTAAAAAAAAATTGTTATAGGGATTTCATTAAGATCAAGATGTCGTCCACGATTATTCATCATATCTTAATACAGAAATGTTTGTCACATTTCCAGGCCTTCTGCCTTTGTGGCATGTTTTTATCTGCACACTTAGTTACTGTAATTAATAAATTCATTATTTATACATGTGGTTTCATACTATTTGACATTTTCCTCCTGTAAGCCTCCCCAGCCATGGCTGCCCAAACTCTTCACTAAATTCATTAATGTGAAGACTACATGCTTGATTTGAAATCGCTTTCTGAAATCCACTCATAGAGACTGATATGTCTCTATTCATACATCACAGCCCATGAGTGTACAGCCCTGACTACCAAGTCTAGAGTTTACTAAGTTTACTAAGTTAAAGATGCTATTACCATGTTGAAGCCACTTTATGAGACTTGCCCCAATCTCCTCTCTTATCCTTCTCTACAGACGGTAATAGATGCCAACATCTTTCCAGTACTGATCGACATTCTACAGAAAGCTGAATTCAGAACCAGGAAAGAGGCTGCCTGGGCCATCACCAACGCCACCTCTGGGGGAACACCAGAACAGATCAGGTTAGTTGTATGTCATACACTCAGTGAATAACACGATTGATGTGGATTTGATTTCTAGTGGTTTATTATCTGTTTTTTTCAATAAGTTAATCACATCAGTACCACATGTGTAGAGTCATGTGAAAGTATTTAATGATAAAGCCTTGACTCGTTACTGGAAGCTTGAATTTTAGTGTATATTGTAGAATAGCTTGAAGAGTTTCTAACCACTTGCCGTGGCAGATTTTCCTGACTGTACTTTTGCAACATTTGCGCATAAATTAGCACAAAAGTCTTTCACCCACAGTTATGGATAAATATAAGTTTCGTGCTACTACACAGTGCTACCATGTCTGTTGTGAGAAAATACAGTACATAAACACAACACTTGCTGAAAGTGAAGTTATCCATGGAGAAATTGGCTGATTAGAAAAGTGAAAAACTGTTTTACGCAATGACATGCACAGGGAGGTGCCATATGTACTGAAAACTGAGATGATAAATGAATGATAACACTATAGGAAGTCATTTCAGTAAAGCTTTGCACCTGAGTAAAGGTGTGTATAGTAGTCAGATAAATGTGAAGACTGTATTGTAAGTGTTCTAAAAAAAATCATCGGTCATCAAACATCTGTCTTGTCTGTGCTTCTGTTTGCATATAGATACCTGGTGAACCTGGGCTGCATTAAGCCATTGTGCGACTTGCTGACTGTGATGGATTCTAAGATTGTTCAGGTCGCTCTCAATGGGCTAGAAAACATCTTGAGGCTGGGTGAGCAGGAGGCCAAGCAGGAGAACAACGGCACTGGAGTTAATCCTTACTGCAGCCTCATTGAAGAAGCCTATGGTAATATGCACAAAATGCACACAAACACATGCAAACTGAAAAAAACATACAATGTGGATTTGGTATACTGTGTATAATACAGTATTACTGGGAATGTGGTATTTGTGATATTTAATCAGAATCACTTAATTCTCCATGTCTCATTTGAAAATTTGCCCAAAATAAGACATTTTCACTAATCAGATTTTGTTGGGAAAAATCCTGAAGCCATTAGTGACTCAGTTGCAACCAACAGTCACATGGCCAACATTCAGGAACTTTCCAAATGAACTGCAGATTGTGTTTACATGGAGCAGAGATGAGACAAGTATGGAAAAATGAAAAAAATGAAAATGGGTTGAATATCAATAGTATGCAGAGTCACCTTGTTTTCCAGTATTTGTAGCACCTGTGGGTGTTAATAATACTGTATTCTGACTCACCGGATGTAGGATGCAGCTATAAGCCTGCCATTGGCCACTCATGCCAGACGGCTTTCTCCTCTCCTTCTTAGTTTGTGTAAATTAACTATGTTAATTGCATTGTCCCTATTACAAATTACAAAATAATCAAAAAATTCAACTCTTGTTTTCTTCCTTTTTTGTGATTTATGACCTAACTGTCTTATACAGCACAAAAGACATTTTTGAGTTGTGTTTAGTACTACCAATGGTTGTGTTGTTCCCATAGAGGTGCAGAATATTAGATTGCAGTGAAAAAGGAGTCCACTCTTACTCCTTTTCCACCGAGCTTGTTCCAGTGCTAGTTCGGAGCCAGAGCCTGACTTAGCACCAGTTCTTAGCAAGCACCAACTCTTTGCTGGGCCAGAGCTAAGCACCGAGTGTGTCAGGGGCTGGGGGCGGGGTTATTGTGACCAACGATCAACGGTGGAAAGGGACACACAAGCGGCAATTTGTGTCCTTTTTCTCCAGGACGTCCCTGGTCCGGTCACAGATGTATTGGAATGACTCCCAGGACACACAGAAGTTTTGCACAAACTGTTGCGCTGAAATCCGGTACAATTGT
>OMNN01097166.1:19945-43877 GCA_900302755.1 Chromis chromis
GATCGGATGAATTCGAAGTCTCTCCTCGACCATACAAAGTGATGATTGTCCTCGTGACCTCTCATACCCCTTTTCCACCAAGCTGGTTCCAGTGCTAGTTTGGAGCCAAAGCCTGACTTAGCACCAGTTCTTTGTGTTTCCACCACCTAAGCACCGGCTCCAGGTGCTAAAAACTGGTGCTTAGCAAGCACCAACTCTTTGCTGGGCCAGAGCTAAGCACCGAGTGTGTCAGGGGCTGGGGGCGGGGTTATTGTGACCAACGATCAACGGTGGAAAGGGACACACAAGCGGCAATTTGTGTCCTTTTTCTCCAGGACGTCCCTGGTCCGGTCACAGATGTATTGGAATGACTCCCGGGACACACAGAAGTTTTGCACAAACTGTTGCGCTGAAATCCGGTACAATTGTGTCCCACCAGTAGCGCGATCGCGGATGTGCCCAGGCAACAGGCAAACTTCGCCTCGCAATCAACCTTAAGACCATCTATAGAGATAAACATGGATATTATCATCAACTTATTGCGTTTGTTTAACTGCTATGTAATTGATGCAAGCGTAGTCATTTCATGGTGACGCAATGGTGTGGCTCTAACTTGACTCCTTGCCAATGGAAAAGCAAACAGGTTCTTAGGAGGTGCGAGATTTGAACCAACTAATTTGAACCAACTAAGCACCAGCACTAGCACCTGGTGGTTCTTGGTCGAAAAGGGGTATGTGAGTCAAAATGCAACACTAGAATAAAATGCCCAGAAAATACTTGGGCTTCAGAGGGTTGAGAAGTGGCACCAAAAAAGTACAACTGTTCATTATTTGAACAACTTTGATAACTCTTAAGTATCCTCCATGATAGATGAGCAATAATACCAAACTAAATGATTTGGGCAGACTACCTTTTTTTTTTTTCCATTGGTAATGCCAGTAAATTATATAAGCTAAAGTCTCAAAAGTTTTGTAATTTCATTAAGTATACAACAGTTCAATGAATAAGTAAGCATCTCCCCAACCTGACAATTTTAGATACTGTTGACAAAGATTTACTTGTAAGTACAGAGTATTTTTTTCTTGTTAGAATAAAAGTCTACCTCTTGCTGATAACGTTTTACAAACACTCTTCTTCTTTACTTGTTTTTCCAGGTCTCGACAAGATAGAGTTCCTCCAGAGCCACGACAACCAGGAGATCTACCAGAAGGCCTTTGACCTAATCGAGCACTACTTCGGGGTGGAGGACGAGGACAGCAGTCTAGCTCCTCAGGTGGACCAGGCCAACCAGCAGTTCCTCTTCCCCCAGCAGGAGGCCCCCATGGAGGGCTTCCAGCTATAAGTCAGCAGCCCCCTCCTCTAAAATACACCACTGACCCCCTCTATACCTTCCCATCCCTTGGAGGGCCCCTAGATGCCTGAGTCATACCACCATGCCCACTTCCCTGGTCCACCCCCCACACCTCTACCACCATCATCCCAAAAACACACACCCCCACCCTTTGGAGGAAAGCTAAAACTGTCCGCTCTCCAGCTTAAAAATGCCCCTCTTTCTTCATTCATCCAACCAGTGGACTGACTTCTTGCAGGGCAGACTCTTGTGTTTCCTGGCCAAGGGGAGCGCGTCACACAAACTCCATTATGTTAAGAAGACAAATTGATCACCTCATAGCCCAAAGTGTGAGTCTGCCCTGGCTTAAAACGCACACACAGACATCTTCCTGCCATTTGATAGCTCTTAGATTCTCTCATTGGCAGTAATGGTGGTTTGTTGGTAAATGTCTTTATATACACTTTAATTTCTTTTCCAATGGGACATTCCTCTTTTTAGGATTACCCATGCATCCCCATGCAGATTCTACAGACTGGGGTGCACGAGGTGAAATATGCCCAGCTCTTGATGTCACTCTGACTTAGTGCAATTCAAAAAAATACTTGTGATCCCTTTTTAGTTTAATAATTATTTTTCCCCAACCCTTATTTATCTGCTCCTCTTTTTTTTTTTTAGTGCTTGTGATTTTTTTTCCATTTCCTTTTCTTTAATGGAATGCGCTTGGCTACCAAGAGGAATCCTGATCAGTACGCTAAGGCTGGTCTCTGCATATCTGCTGGTGGTGAAACAGAATATAGCGGGTTCAGATGCATAAATGTCCACCCAAAGTCAGGGGCCGTCAGTTGCCCAAGCTAAGAAGTGTGATTTTTTTTTTTCTCTATCAACATTTTTTAAGGGGGACAAATTTCTTGAGGGAGGGAATGGGTGGGAAGAAGTGTGGAACTATAGAAAACAGAATAATCTGAACTTAGGAGGGATCTGAATGGGATTTTGGTAAAGGGGACTGGGCTTTTAGAGGTTATGTTTAAAAAAAAAAATCGAGGGTGGAATAGTTAGAGATCCAATGTTCGTCGTGTGCTGTGTTATTAATAACAATACATTTGAATTATGAAGTGATCTAACTATTAAATAAGGCATAGTTGGGGATTTAGGGGAGAGAGGAGCCGGCAGCAGCAGCAAACCAAACTTATTTTTATATTTAAATGCATTCAAAGGATGGCAGATGTTTAAAGTAGGGTGAAATACCTCTTGGAGTCATGGAAGTTTCATAAGATGCAGCGTTTATAATTTTGTGATTTCACTGAACCCTAGTTTAAACAGGTTGCTGCTGGGTAGCTACGCCCCGTGCCCCCTTTCCCCTCCCCAGTTGTATGTGTTAGGGTTTTTGCATGGTGTTTTATTACCCTGCCTACAGTCACTGAGTATCCCTGGCCAAACACAGTTGGCACAGAGAGACGGAGAACAGTGTGAAGAAACGCTGCGAGACTTTTCTGTACGCTGCTCAGCGTTGCTCGTGAACCTTATTTGGGATTGAAAGCAGGAACTGGGCCCTAACGAACTGGTTTGGTGGTGTTAACAGTGATAGTGTAGTGATGGTGTTCTGTATAGTGGTAGAGTTGATATATAACCCATGGCATTCTGTATCACTATATTTTGAAGAATGGGAACGACAGCTGATAATGATATTGCATGGGTCCATTGTGATATGTATAGGTATTGATGTAAATAGCCTATTCTCTGCTTGGCAAGAAAAGTCTGTGCGGCTTCTTTGTCCCCTCGTGGGTCTAATAACAACCAGAGTTTGGCTAGGGATATATCTTGATAAGTGACAAGCCTAACTGCAACAAAAATTCAAGTATAAATACATATTTGAATTTTGTGTATTTGCATTATATATATAGATATATATATTTGCGCACACTTCATGCACACTTGCATACAACACCAGCAGACACTGTACACACACCTCACACAGATGAGTGGCTAGTAGCAAGTAAAACGGTTTCCATAATCTTTGGTTTCAATTTTTTTATTTTTTCATTTTATTTAAAACGTTAGTTCCTCCAAATTATGAAAATTTGCCATTTTGGCTGGGTTTTTTTGTTTTGTTTCTGAGCACTTACTACATTTTCTTTATTTATGAAAATGTCGCCCTTGGTTCTGTTCATAATTGAGGTTATTTTCAGTTTTAATTGAGACGATGAAAAGAGATGTTTTTTGAAGTCGGAAGCATCTTATGGAAACTTTTTTGTTGTTTCTAGCCACATGACTTATGATGGTTTAATTCGCCGTGTAAACCCTGACCTGGGATCGGCTCTGCCTCTGACAGAAGCTGGTCTCGGCTCAGCGTTCAGGCTTTGTGGATGGAGCAGAACTGTGGTCGTGTGATGTTTGACTGACAGGCACTGTGTGAGGGAGAGGTTGATTGACTCTATGACTATGTCCCAATCAGAGTCTGGGAGCCCCTGTTCTGTGGATTACTGAAGTAGCCCTAACTTAAAACATGGAAATTAATTAAGCGACTCCTGGCAAAAATATGAATGGGTCAGTCTGATGAATTTTGTGTATACTTTTTTGACTAAAAAATCCTTCGTCTTTGTTGAGAGCATGTATTGGATGCAGCAGTGTCCCTTTTTTCCATTAATTTCAATATACTAATATTACACAAGCCTTTAACTTCCTATGTCAGTGCATAATGTCCTGGTCTAAGATGTTGATATTACTTGCAGTGGTTCAAGCATTAATTCACAGATGATATTAGACAGACGGTCCGTTTCTGCGTCATGAGTTTGAGACGTTATCCACAGAACACGCGCGCTCCTGGTAGACATAAGAGGTCAAATCATGAATAATTGAGCATCAAGAACTTACCTCTACATGACGGATGTGTAGAGCAGCATTTATAACTGAAGTCTTCGATTTCACGGCCAATTCTGTGCTTGGCCTACAAATAATGCCAGAATTGCAAAGTTAAAAAAAAAAAAAATCAGTGCATCAACCAGGAAAAAATATTTATATTTCTGAAAACTGAAAATGCACTCCTGTTCACAAAAGTGCCAATCCGACCAACAAAGACTGGAGGTTCTTATGTATCTGTCTTTGACTTATAGATTTTTTCTTTTTATCTTTTATTTACTTGAATGTGCACACATTTTGTGCGAAACATTGCTGCTCTATTTTCCTTATCTTTAAAGTTACATTATTTGCCATTGTTTCTTTGGAAAAGTGGCATTCTTTACTGTGGGCACCTAAATATGGAATTTAATTAAGGAAGTCTAATTGTCTGGGGGGTGGGGGGAGGACTCGATTACCTGCTTACAACTGATCTTTCCAGCTACTTTGCAGCTACAGTCCATTGATGTGATGGTCCCCACTATTACAGTCTTCTAATGGTTTTCACTGTGCATATAGCTAAGCTGCAAATATTTGGAATCAAATAATTGATTTCACACCGTGGATACAGTAGGGTGTAACTTTTGCATTTTCCTGAGGTTAGGGCCTGCAGCCAGCCCCTCTTTGAGCAAAAAGGAAGTCTGCGCTGATGGACATTGTAGTACTTAGATGAGGCACATGATGCAAATTGTGGAAATTTAACCGACTATCATAGCCGACAATTGCAGGTACTAACCTTATTGTCAAAGTTAGTTTACCAAAGTTTTGTCATCCTGAAGGCTGATTGAAATTATCTACTCGTTTTGTTTTCAGTAGTCTTTGTCATTGGCTTGTGTTGACCCAGTCAGAATGACTGAGAGATTGCTTCAGGCCATTTAATCTCGCTTCTTTTCATTAGAAGCTGCAATAGGTCAGTCCCTCTCTTCTAAGATTTCTTTTCTCTCAAATGTGTGTACTGTTTAAGAAAATCAGCAAAATAATCCAGAAGACTGCAATAAATATTGTCCAAAATCAGGCACCCCGGAGGCAAAGATCCACCCCCATTTACAGCCCTCACAGGTGACACTCCTTCCTTGGAGTGAACAGAGGCTACTACTTGACATTTTTCTAAGATAAAATCTGGGATTCAGAAATAATGCAGTGATTTACATTAAAAAGTATTATAATTTAAACTATATGTATGTTCTGATACATTGACAGGGATTCAGATGCAATTCTAATCACTTCTGAGAAGTGGAGAAAAAGCCTCATTAGAACTTGTCACAGGAAAACTATAAAATAGGAAGTGAGGATTCAAGCCTTTTCTGCTTTTCTTGATCTTTTTCCTGATCAGGATATTCTGGGCTATATTTTTGGATAATTGTGTTTAGAGTAAAAGTTTGTCCTAGTCAGGCTGCATGATCAGGAACCTTGTTATCCGTAGGGGATTGAACAGACATCACGAAATATCTCAAATCTGACTTGTCTTCCGTCCTAGAAGCTGTTCGTGTCTTTATCGAAATCTAAAGCCACGTCTGGCTTAGTCAAGTAATGTCTACGCTACAAATGTTTACAATGCTACATGTTTGTAAAAATACTTTTCATATGCCATCACTGACCAGTCCTGGTGTGTTCTCTGCTCTGGTCCTCTCATTTCTTTTACATGTATTTATTTTCTCTATTCTTGTTTATGATTTTTCATTTGCTCAAAATTACCCATCTTAAACTGTGACTTGACTTGACTTTACCGACGGTATGAATGAGTGACGAGAAACTAATACACTTCAACTGAACATGACACACAAACATGAACATGAAAAAAAAATGCATACAGGAAACGGCAACAATATTAAAAAAAAAATGTAAAGAAAATATATTGAATTTAAAATTGTTCAGTGGAAATACTGTTCAAAACAAATAAAGTTATGTTGCAACCCTTTAACGACCGTGTTTCCTTTGTCGTTGGAGGCGTGCTGTATTTCAGTTACTTGTTTTTACCTCAAGAGGGAAGCGTCTTCACTAAGAGGAGGGGAAATATTTTTGCAAAATATGTAGATTTGAAGAAATTACAACTTGTATGAAATGTTTTCCTAATTATGAACCGAGATAATGAGTGAGTAGCATTTTAAGCCAATGTGTTTCCCAATTTAAGCCCCAAATAACAACACAGTAAAAATATGTAAATTGTAAATGCACTGATATAGCGCCTTTCTACCTTAGTGGTACTCAAAGTGCTTTACAATGTGTTTCGCATTCACCCATTCACACACCAATGGTGCCAGAGCTTCCATGCAAGGTGCCTACCTACCATTGGGAGCAACTTGGGGTTCAGTGTCTTGCCCAGGGACACGTCAGCATGTGGAGGGGCCGGGGATCGAACCGCTAACCTTGCGATCAGTAGACAACCCGCTCTACCACCTGAGCCACAGCCGCCCATTTACTTGGACTATTTTGAGTATTTTTGCTGTTTCAGTTTTTCTCTTGTCCACTTTATCTAAACTTTGACATTTAAAAGCCCTAAGCGAACCATACTCGTGTCTTATCAATGATTTAGAGCACATTTTTGACCAATCATTTTGTTCTGGCTGGCAATGACAAGACAAGAGCCAAACATTTACTAATAATGTCATGTCCAAAATTATACAACCCCCCCGAAGTCATCACATATCCAGCTTCTGTGTTGTTCTAAATGATCTTGGTCATCTTTACCATGTTCTAGAACATTCTAATATACTATAAATTAAGGACGGCTGATCCAGTAGTTTTCTAGTCGGTTACCAGTCAATTTCAAGTCATGGCTTTAACCAAAGAGCGTAGTGATCTTGTTATTAGAGATCATCGAGGGAATTGCACAGTGGCGAGGAAAGACTATAAAGCTCATATTCAAGTGTTTTCTAGTGCCACTGACCACATTGCAAAGTAAAATGAAAAGGTAAAATGTATTCCACACTCTGAAAAGCCTAAAGGTTGTGGTAGGAAGCCAAGAGCGACCCCTGCACTGACAAGAATGGCCATGTGAGAGGTCAAGAAGAATTTAAGGATCACCACCAACACCATCCTGATGAATCTGAGAAATTCTGGCACCAACATCTCAATCAGACACTGCAGCAAACTCTGAACAGGGCTGATCTCCAACCAATCACTTGGACGAAGAAGAAAGTTTTGGGACATCAGTTTTGCGGTCAGTGAGATAAAAATAGAGTTGTTTGGACACAAGAATGTGACTTTTATTCAGTGAAAGACAGGGAAAGCATTCAAACTCAAGAACACCATCCTCATGGATCAGGCATGGTTTTGGGAATGCTATCCTTTTGGGGGGGTTTCAGCTCATGGGTCAGACAAAGTAAACAGTATAATCAGCAGGAAAACTTGTCCTCAGGCAGCATTGGACCTTCGAACAAGACAATGATCTAAAACATCCAGCCAAAGTGTTCAAGAAATGGTTAACAGAAAACAATATGATCATTTTGGAGCGATGCAACCAGAGTCCAGACCTGAATCCTGACCAGATTGATGGCAAGGAAGCCTTCACACCTAAAAACCCTGGAGATCATCACAAAGAAGAGTGGAACAATAATCACAGTGGACACGTCTTCTATCTAGAAGAAACCTACTGGTCAGATAAAAATAAATCAAAATTTGGCATGGCTATGAATAACTATGGGTTTAACTGTACATTTGGCCTTACATGTGTGCATTTTCCAGATGCTCTGTTTTAGTTAATTTAATGCCAACATCATGTAAACCATTTCCAAAATTCACAAAGACTCCATCAAGGCTATCTACAATGGTGGAGGAAGTATTCTGATCAAATGAATTAGAAATTGAAAATTGGATGTGAATCATTTCTGGTTTAAATGCACACATGTAGTATCTCCTGAATCCTGCAGGTGTCGACACTGCTTCCGCTGAGCTGTGAAGTGCAGCTAAAATCTGCGCAGAAGAAGACGAATCTAAAGTTATACCGGAAGTGAGTTTTTACTGCCTCACGCTGTTGATGAAACCTGCAGTACACAGACACATTAGCTGTTTCCTCCTCCAGCCTTCAGGTAAACATTTCCATATTACCTGTCTGGGCGGTGTATAATTTAGAAACAAGTACATGTCTTGTCTGCCATTCTTTTTTACGTGTTTCTGCCCAGTATACACGAGCTAACATCGGCTAACTAGTAGTCGTGCGAGCTAATTTAGCTGCAACTGGCAGCTAACGAGGGTTAGCTTGTGGTAGCTCACGTAATGGGAAATTTCTGTGGCAAGTGGGAAAACGAAAGCTAGTGAGGACAGGGCAGGTTTTAGACGAAATACAGGGAAACTTGCAGCGAGACAAGCCGATAAGCTGAAATATTACTAACGTAAACACACGCAGTGTTTGTGTAAGGAGCAGAAACCACCTAACTTAACTATTTTGTGGAGGGTTTTGCAGAATTCCAGCAAGTGGGTTACATGTTTTGACATTTGAGCATGTTTTTGTACAAATTATCAGATTCACCTGATTGTTTGCAGAGTCAAGATGTGCCAATTTTCACGACAAAGTCCAGTTTATAAAGCAGCTGTTATCTTAATAACATTTCAGTCTGATCAAACTGCGCTAATATTAACATGAAACCTTCCTGCACCGCGGATGACAACACTTAGCAGCAGTAGTTTCAGATTTGCTTTGCTACACAGTCAATAAAAAGCCAATATAGTGATTCATTGCTGTTTTAGACGAGGTTGTCACTTTACAGCTGACCCTTTATTTGGTCTTTTATAGGGAGAAAGCAAAATTTACGATGTTTAATTCAACCACACTGAACCAGCAGACTCTGGTCAAGTGTCCGAAAGTCATCCCACTACACGTTATTTTATAATTGCAAGTCAGTGTCCTTGTCAGTGAGCTAAATATCACTGTTTTTTGTGCTTGTAACAGACACTAGAGATGATAAAACAAGACACGGAAGAGTCTGCCGCCCAGGGCAGCGAGGATGCTCCACCCACAGCAGGAGGGATGGAGTCACCTGCAGCTGCAAAAGACAGCCTGGACAGCAGCAGCCCCAAAGAGTCAGAACCACAGACGCCACAGACAGACACACCTCCACAAGACCAGGAGGGAGGAAGTGAAGGTAAACATCGAATTATTCTAAAAGCAAATTTTATGTTGTTGGCAGGGCTGTCTCAGTGTCTCTGTTAAATTAGGGCAAGTAGGGAGCAAATATTGGCTGAACTGTCAAATCATAAAATAACATCTGAACTGATTATTACATGGAGGAAATTTTGTCAGAAACCGCAATAACCAATATCAGTGTTTCTGTGGTTTGCGTTATTATATACGGATGCAAAAGGCACACTGAAACCCACTTAAAAGCTACCATTGTAATATGGTACCTGTTACCAGCCACATTTACGTGTATTGTGGAATTGCTTTTAAGTCTAATAAGTCGGCATAATAAATTACTTTAATGCAGAAAAATGAGTCAGTTTTGTTTTTTGTTTTTTTTCTGAAGTGCTTCGTAGCGAATGTCTTGTGTCCCAGCATAATTGCCACTTTTGTTTTATATTGTATTTATATACAGCTAAATTGCTTTGTGTTGTGAGTATAAAATAGTGACTGAAATGCAGCTCATTAAGACTACATGTTAGCCAGCAGTCACTAAGCTGCTGTTCTGCTAAAACCCTTATTTTATAACTGCGACAGTGTCCAACAAACTCACCAGAGATGAGGTAAAAACAATGGCTGTGCTGTGAATTAGGTGATATTTACATACAACTTGAAGCTACTGCCAAAGTCAGGGAACAATTACACAATAAGGAGGATTAAAGGAGTTGCTTTAGCTAGTCAATGCCTCTAAAATATCCATTTTGTACTTGTTCCATTTTGTTAAATACACAGACCTACTTTTTCATTTTGCTAAGAGGTTAAATAGGAATGCATATTTGCTTTAGAGTTGAACTGCTGACTTATATAATATGCTTTCTCTTTAAATGTAATTGTATCTTGTTGGAGTTACCAGTTTAACTCTAGCTTTGCACTCTAATATATGAACATTTGTTCACATTTCCTGAGCTGCATTATACAATGGTGCACAGTTTGTCAAATAACAGAAACTGAAATGAAATGGTCATTTAGCTTTTTTTGAAGAATGTGAATAGTTTAGATTAATCCACTAATCTATAAACCAGACAGTAAAGAATCAGTAGCAAAATATTTGTTGGTGACAACTGTACAATGTTTTTATGCCATTTCATTACTATGTTTGGCTGGAACACGCTGGCAGCTAGATTTAGCTTTTTCTCCACTGTGTCTAGTTGCAGAGGCTGCACTGTCGCAGCGGGACATGGCTGACGAGCTGAGCCGGCAGCTGGAGGACATCCTAAGCACCTACTGTCGGGTAACCATTTCAGACGACGCCAGTGCCTTGCCCAACGGTCAGTCACACAGCCTAGAGCTCAATGGCCTGACCAGTGAGAGGGAAGATGACAAGTCAGATGAAGCCAAAGTTAATGGTGGTGAAAATGGGGCAGAGAAGGAGCAGAAGAAGACTCAGGAGAAGAAAAAAGTGAAGGGTCTGGGTAAGGAGAAGTTCAGTCTTAACTATGCATCTCTGAAGAGACTTTATATATTTATTGTGCTGCAGTTTGCAATATGTAGAAAATTCCTTTTTTAAAGCATTTTAAAATGTTGCATTTACAGAAAACACAATCATTCCAGCTGTACTGAGACTAGCTCTCTAAAAAAAATATTCATTAATTGTTTTCATCCTCTTTTAATAGAATCTGCTGTTATTCTCCTTTTCTGTGTAGGCAAAGAGATCACCCTTCTCATGCAGACTCTAAACACATTGAGCACCCCAGAGGAAAAGCTTGCAGGCCTCTGCAAGAAGTATGCTGAACTGGTGAGTAGTCAATACAAAGTATATTCTTTCTACCATAAACTCTGACAGTATACTTGTCTTGACAATAACTTATATATAAATATAATAAATAAACATTGTTTTAGGTATGTAGTAACTGTCAATGTTAACTGTTAAATAGCTTCTATAGAAAATATATTGTTTGTTAATGTACATTGTCTACTTGTATTAATCTTATCCCAAAGCATGTAATTCAGAATCCCTATTCATGGCTATATCAATATAAATGTCTGTGCCTGTTGACCTAAATATGTAAAAATGCTGGCAGAAGAAGAAATACCTTTCCTGTTACCTGAGCTCTTAGTTTGGTCAGTGGAATTTGTGTACTTCAAGGTGGGGCATTGATCTTGATTCAGAGTGGTGCAGTGTACCCTGACCTCAATATGTGCTCAGGTGCTGCATAGCATATTACAGCACAGATGACCTCAGATGATCTCTTGGGAGTTGCACATCCTGTAGGAAGTTTTTATATTGACTAAATGTGTTTATGCGTGTGGGAGTGTGAGTAAGCTGGTGTTTGTTAGGTGGCAATGTCAGAGCTGATATATGCAGACTGGTCAGCAGGTTGTTATTAGCTGGATGTAGAGGATGATGCAAAAACCTCTAAATAGCAATTTCAACTGCAGCTGAATATGTTTGCCTTGGGTCACATTACACTACATTCTTGAACAACTTGTTATAAAACAAAGCATTTACTACATAACAAATTAATGTGATTGAATATTTCAGAATGAGCCTGGATTTATGGTATTTATCACCCAAATAGGTCAATTATAACCTTACAGCATGAGTGTAATCAATAACAGCATCACATCAAATGTATCCTGTTTTTCAGAAAAGATTCACGTCAGTTGCTTGTATAAGTCTGATCTTCAGTTGCCAGTGAAACACCTCAAAACACAAGTGTGTGTGTATTTTTCAGCTGGAAGAGCACCGTAACACACAGAAGCAGATGAGGGTGCTGCAGAAGAAGCAAAATCAGCTGGTCCAGGAGAAAGACAACCTGAGGAATGAACACAGTAAGGCCATCCTGGCCCGAAGCAAGCTGGAAAGTCTCTGCAGGGAGCTGCAGAGACACAACCGCACACTCAAGGTACAACACTGTCACCTTTATGTAGTTATTTTTTTAATGTATAGACATTAATCTGCAAATATTCATTGAATGACATGTCCTGTAACTGTAACTTCTTTCTGAGAGTTCCGCCTCTACGTATAACTCCATTGCTTTGGGAGAACAGACGGCTAAATAATTAAATAATTTTTATAAATTTTTCACATCAAATGTCAAATTCCAGTCACAATGATACCAAGGGAAAAATGACCTGCCCTTTTAAAGCCGTTGGAAAACATAACATAAAGGTTCGTTGAGGAGACTTAATATTGTCACATTGCCTGTGCAGGAGGAAGGAATGCAAAGAACCCGGTTGGAGGAGGAGAAAAGGAAGGAGGTGACTTCTCATTTCCAGGTGACACTGAACGACATCCAGGCTCAGATGGAGCAGCACAACGAGAGAAACGCCAGCCTCCGACAGGAGAACACAGAGCTGGCTGAGAAACTCAAGAAACTGTACGAACAGTACAAACTGCGGGAAGAAGTGAGTGAGCAATTTTTACCGCATCTGCTTGTTTAAAGTGCAGCATGTGAGTTCTCCTTCATTTCAAACTGCCAGTTAAATATTTTAGAACTTACAATCATGTCACATCACCATATTTTTTTTACTGAATATGTAACATGGATTTTTCTTTCTGATTTTGTGAACCCTCCACCAGCACATAGACAAAGTGGTGAAGCACAAAGACCTGCAACAACAGCTGGTGGATGCCAAGCTGCACCAGGCGCAGGAGCTGCTAAAGGAGTCAGAGGATCGCCATGACAGAGAGAAAGATTTTGTAATTATCCATTTTACGCATACGTACACAAAATACAACAACGGGGACTGGATTGGTCTTGTTGTTATACCCAAATGTAACCATTACTCTTCCCTTGTCTGGTTCTCCTTCCCCAGCTCCTAAAAGAAGCAGTAGAGTCTCAAAGGATGTGTGAGCTGATGAAGCAGCAGGAAGTTCACCTCAAACAGCAGGTTTCCTACAAGCCTTTACTCTTCAGATTTATAGCTCAGCATAAGATAAACTGAAAGTGAAATGTTTTGCCATTGTTACGAGCAAACGTGTTATCTTGCTGTTTTCCTAGCTGTCACTGTACACAGAGAAGTTTGAAGAGTTTCAGACCACTTTGTCCAAGAGTAATGAAGTCTTCACCACTTTCAAACAGGAGATGGAGAAGGTGAGGCGTCTCTGTTATACTGAAGGTGTAAGAGAGAGAGAGACAGAAGAACTATGTGTACCTTTTTGTTGGGTTTACCTGCTAAACCGGCTGTCTTGTTTCCTTTGTGCTTATAGATGACTAAAAAGATCAAAAAGCTGGAGAAGGAGACAGCCATGTATCGCTCCAGGTGGGAGAGCAGCAACAAGGCTCTGCTGGAGATGGCTGAGGAGGTAAAACAGCTTTTGGTGTTTATGCTTGTCATGTCTCTGACTCTTGTTGCTAAGATGCAACCCACAGTGAAAGTAGCTCTCTTAAACTCTGACATCTCTCACCTAGTACTGCTGTGACTATAAGAGATGCAGCGTTGTTGTGCTTCCTTTTAATTCTCATTGTTAAAACAGAGGTAAGAAGAAGTGTAGTTCTATTTCTGATGTCTTGAATTACAATTTGCTGAAATGTAATAGAATTTTTGCGCAATGACCTAACCCCGTTTTAAAAGCTCCCCAACAAGTGTTAATCCATCAAAACCAAAGACGGCAGATGTTGGCCCAAACGTCTACATCGCGCTAAAATATCTTTGTTCATACACCAAACCTGAATCTGGCAACAGTGGTGAGGCAGCTAGAAGCTCTGCTGCTGATGGGAAAGAAGGTATTCTTGGACCAGAACAGCAGCAGCTCTCCTGCTGAGAACATTACAGCTGCAGCCCCTGACAAGCAAAGAAACGACAGATCTTGATCCAACATTGCTATTGGAGTATTAGAGACTGTTATCTGGCTCTTCAAGACTGATACTGATAAAGTGAGGTGCAAAAATACATACAATGTACATTTAATTCCACTCAAAACAATTTTGTAGGCCTCTAACCATGATGAAATTCAAGAAAACAGCTACAGAGAAGTGATCAGACATAATAACAATATTATATGATAACTGAAAATGTTTATTACTAATTGGCATAAGCAGAGAAAAAAGAGAGATGGAAGTCGAGAGGGAAAAGCTCAACCACTGCTGCCTGAGGGGAAACATTGAATTTTGACTGGGATCAAAATGTCACTGTGGCCTGGTGATGGGGACAGAGAGACATTGTATTTCAAAAGTCTCCCATGTGCCTCTAATCCATAGAGCCCAAGACTGTTTAGGCCATAGAGTTAAGACACATTGGTGCATTTGTTTTTTAGGAAATGTTGTACATTCAGATTGAGTTTGTCTCTTAAATTTTGTGTAAACACATAACACACAAAACCTTCACAGCACAGTTTTCATAACTTGTGTGTGTGTCCACAGAAAGCTGTGCGGGACCGTGACTTTGAGGCACTTCAGGGGAAAGTCCAGCGGCTTGAGAAGCTGCGGCGGGCGCTTAAAGTCGAACGAAACGAGCTGAACAAGAAGGTCCAGAACCTCAGCGGTGAACACAGCGGCACAGCAGGAGCCCCCACCTGTGACCCAGGGACTGACTCCCCCTCTCCACCTCCTACAGACTCTCTGCTGGAGCCCAGCACCTGTGCTGTCCCAGACACCTCCTCCTGCTCCCACTCCTGCCACTGTGACCCGGAACTGGACACAGACACCCTACTAGAAGGGGCAAACGCTCAGCCTGTTTCTGCACAGGAATGAAGCCACGCTGCTTACACTCTCCTCCTTCCCCTCCAGCGTCAAGCCACCAAAAGATAAGCCACCAGCTGCAAGCCACTGCTCCACGGCTGGATGAAGCTGATGTTAAACACTGGTCTAGAAGCAGATTGGATAGTCACACCTTTGTGTATTTTAGGTAGAATATCTGATCGACATTTAATAGAAGGGTTAGCTTGTGTCCTCCCAGTATCCTCTGCAGGCTTTATAAAGGTGAGAGTAAAATCGTGCTTCTTCTGTCAGTATACTTACATGCACACTGTAACGTCATTACTGTGACTAACCTGATTAATGTAATAGCATTTACATGGTTTGCAATAACCCAATTTTCTGCAATAATTAGATTGTCATGACTCATTTAATAGCAGGTTTAGCATCTGCTTGCAAGCCCTCCAGGCAGCATCTTATTATCCACACAAATTAGAAACAGGAAACCAAGGGCTTTTTTGGACTCAGTCTGCCAACCCAACCAAAAGGTGTTTTTTTCCCCTAATATATGCACAGTGATGGGTATAAATATCATATAAATCTAAAAGATATGACATGTTATTTGGCTCTGACGTGCTTATTCCAGCCTCAACCGTAACCTCACTAAGAAACACTGTTTACATGGTGGGTGCAATTATCTGCAATAGCCTCATTATTAGTGTGCATGTAAGTGCACTGACTACCTTTGTGGTGTGCTGATTTAATGCACACCTCTTTTTTGACTTACTATGATCACAAATCTGCCTGGCAACATTCACGGTGCGATAAAAAAGTTCAGACACTGCATCTATAAGAATCCAAAACTTACCCTGTGTTAAATGTAGCCACCATCCCCAGTGAAGTAGTCACCTCGTGCAGTTATTCACCACTCCCACCTCTCCTGAAACATTTGTAACTCTTCCTAGAAGTCCTGTTGTGTAAAATGTTAAGCACATCTGCAGTGAACCTGAATCTCTGTGTCAAACTGATGACCCTTCAGTTTGAATTTCATTTGTGCAAGAGGAGGAAGTCGTAGGGAGACAAATCAGCGGGGAGGGCAGATAGAGAGTGAAGATTTTGTTTTGTCCCAAACAACTGTTGTAATCACTACTGGCACATTTATAGCACCCAAATGCTATCCAACCACAGTTCAGGCTGTTTGCACTGAATGTTCTCCCTCAGACGCCTCAGAATGTTACAGTAGAACTCGGCATTGACAGTCCAACCCTGGGGCACTAATTCATGGTGCACAACTACATGAATGTTGAAAAAAAAATTGAAGAGAATGCTTCTGGTGCACTCCTGACCTGACGCGCCTTTTCTGGTTTTGAAACAGCAGGCTTGACCACTGTCAAAACGGCTGTTTCTTCTCTTGATGGTAGCTTCAGACCCACCTCTCATAACCAGTGATGATCCTCCACATGAATGTTGGATCATCCAGCTGCTGACTGACACAGAATGTGATGTTTCTTTTCTGCTTCAATTTGCAGTGCATGCAGAAATCACAAATGTGCACCTACCAGGGGTCACAAAAATGTGTGTAACACAGGTCCTGTTGATAGTTTGGTGTCCCGCTGTGTCTTGACTTGACAGATGCTGCTCTCACATGTTGCACACGTGTGACTGTGACATCCGTGCACCACGAACAGTTGCAGAACTTTTTGATCGCACCGCCGAAATATCAGTGCTGCTTAGGATGACACAAGCCAATCCACTTTATTCCAAGAGGACTTATCAGAGGTTGAATGATTTGTGTGTATGTGTGTGCGTTCCATCAGTTTGTCTCATTTGCACCTTGAGTCTCGGTGTGTTGGAAGGGGTTTCACTCATAGCTTGTTGTATTCTAAAAGCCACTTTTAGTAACTTCATGTTTTTCTGTCTCGTGTCTTAACAGAGATGTCATTTTCTTTAGTCGGTCCCATTCTTAACATAAATAAATATAGATTTCTACATATTTTTGAAGGATTTTTTTCATTCTGACTTTTCTTCGTTTTCATACAGATTTAAATGTTCAGAATTATTTACAATATTTTTCCTGAATTTTTACACCTTTCCCAAAATGTCTATCTTGTTTTGTTGGCATCACACTACTTCATTTGTGCAGCATTTTCATTTTGGGGTCTGTATTTATTGTTTAGCATAATCTGTGATATTGAAATGTATGTATCTTACAGAACATGCTGTAAAAAATATATCTGCTTATTTTGTGTTAATTTAGACCATTTATAAAGATGTTACTTTTATGACCAACTCTTCATTCCTAGTCTCTCTGAGTTCAACTGCTTCTGGCTAATTTCACTGTTGTTTTTCAGTCTGCCTATAACTTTGTAACAATGACCACTTTGAACTCATCCAATTCCATCTCTGTGCATTGGTATGTATGGTGTGTGTGTGTGATTTCTGTGTCTACGATTGTCTCCTCCAAGTCCTGGTAATTGCAGTAGCTTGTAATCAGGTTTTAACAAGAGAATGTTGAAGGACCTCTATGCAACGCTTGTGTCTTGGTTTTATTCTGTGGCAGTCTGAACTGACAAGCACTTAGCTGAGAATGTATATTCATTTTTTTCCACTGTCCTGCATGGATGTACTGTAAAAACAAACATATCTCACAGAAGAACTCTATTTCTTTTTCTTTCAAGTTTAGACCATGTTTGTCGAGCTACTCTTTGTTGTTTGACATTGAACGTAATCTCCTCTCTGATGCGTTTAAAAGGTGCAACGACTGAGCCGAGTGGGAATACCGAGGGAGAAAGTAGAGCAAATGTTATTGAACTTCTGAATTGTAGTTTCACTCCCGAACATGTCCATTTTTCTTTAGACATTCTTTTGTACTGCTCAAAATGTAGCATCGCTAACACAGTGTCACCTAATGGAATCAGTCATCTTCAGCTGAAATAAAAATGGCAAACCTAATTTCTTCCATTGTCCCACAAGACAGATTCATTGTACCCCGAGTCCTGCAGCGGATAGGGAGGTTCATCGACCATGAGAAGGAACCAAAGATGTTTCCTTTTTTGTCTTTTGCAGTACTTTTATCTGACCCTGTATATTTTGTTTCTTGTTAAATAAAAGATGTAACAGTGTATATTTTAGTTGATGGCTCTGCTTCTTTAAAAATGACTATATGCCTCATTCCATGTTTCAGTATGAGAAAGATTTATGCAGCAAATGATCTCTGTTGGAGATTCTCAGATTTGTGTACATTTGACCATAAACTTAAATTTGAAGACTGTTGTAAAGAGTATTAATTATAATTAATAATAATTTAGGATTAGGGTACACTGTAAGAACAGCTGTGCCTTTCACTCAAAAACAAGTTTGGATGTTAGGGGCTGAAAGTTGAAATAAGACCCTACAGTATTATTAATTGTGAAGCAAGCTCCTCTTTGACTAATTTATTTATTTGTCTTTCTCTCTTTTCACATTTAGGCTATGACTAGCGTATGTTTTGCCTTAAATAACAAAAAAAATGTATATTCCATTCATACAGCTTGATTGCATCTAATATGGTATTTAATTGTAAAACATTTGAAGGCCCCCAGTGCACAGTGTAGTGTGTACTGCATGTACTTACAGGTAGGGGGCGCACTGACGCCATTTTGCTTTTTGACACAGGAAGTGCATCACCGTCCTCTTCCTCCGCGGCTCCGGCGCCTGAGACACGAGTGCTCACTTTTTCTCTCTACGGAAGGCACAGTAAATATACTGGACCGACTGGCAACACGTAGCTGACAAAATGGTTAGTAATTTCTTTGGTAAACGTTTTCTACGAGTCATATTTTGGTCCGAATTTTGTCCATTTTGTTGCTGCGACTGTTAGCTACAGTTTAGCTAGACGGGGCTAACGCTAGCTTAGCTCTCAGGTTAGCTAGTGGTAGCTGCGTGATGCTTTACCGGCCCCTTTGTAGAACTGGGCAGATGATATTTTTGTCTCGATAAGTATGGCAACGCAACGTTAGGTGCTGTGTGTCACCATAGGCTGCAGCCCAAATGCGTTTCCCCTTAAGAAATCTCTTCTTTGAGTGACCTGTGTAATTATACACAAATAACTTAGCTATTGTTCTTCACAGAAACCCATCCTACTCCAGGGCCATGAGAGGTCCATCACTCAAATCAAGTACAACAGGGAAGGAGACCTGCTCTTCTCTGTAGCTAAAGACACGGTGAGTCTATAGTAGTCAAGTTTATTCATTCAACATGCAAGTTTATTTTGAGTTTGGTCATTTACTTTTTGTATCTCTTGTTAATGTCCATTTTTAGGTCGCCAACGTTTGGTACTCTGTGAATGGCGAGAGGCTTGGTACCTACAATGGACACACGGGAGCTGTGTGGTGTGTTGACTGCGACTGTATCCTTCTTCAGGAAATGTGCTTGTGTATGATATTTAATCTCAAGGAAATAAAGGGTCTTGTGAGTACTTAGAACAGTAGGCATGATCCTTCTGCGTACCGTAAAGGCAATGAGTTTGTTATTTGACAGAAATACATGCTTTTTCCTGTTATTGGGACAATTTGATAAAAACAAAAACATCTTAAGGGATCTTGACTAACATATCTCGACTAAATTAAACCACAGGTAACATAACAGGTTTAAAAAATATATGTTATTGTCCTATTTTATAAAAATGTCAATACGATTCTGGCATTAATGATTCTCTAAATCTTTTGGGTGCAACTAAAACTTCTGAAGTTGATCTTCTACGCTGTGTTACTGTATCTGTGCTCACTGAAGATGTACATGTGTGGTTCCTTAACTTGTCTCCTCTCAGGGGATACTAAAAACGTATTAACCGGATCAGCAGATAACAGCTGTCGACTATGGGACTGTGAGACTGGTGGGTAAAAACAAGTTGTAATAAAGGGTGCCAGTTTTCTTTGTGCCAAATTCTAAAACTGGGCCTGTTAATTATGAGGCTCCTTGTGTACATTTTACTGCCTGGCGGTAATTAGTCCATTATCTTGTTAAGCCTGCATTGCGTCTGCTATTCACAGGTAAACAGCTGGCTCTGCTCAACACCAACTCTGCTGTCAGAACGTGCGGCTTTGACTACAGCGGCAACATCATCATGTTCTCCACAGACAAGCAGATGGGTTACCAATGCTTCCTGAACTTCTTTGACCTGAGGGATCCACAGCAGATAGGTACATACCACACACCCTTGTTTTACCCAGCAGTCACGCTGACCTTAAAAAATGGCTACCAGAATAAAGAAACAGTCATCGAATCACAAGTTTGAATATAATCTCCTTATTATTGGTTGCTGTTAGGTTAGAACTCACATGTGCCTAGGTTTGAATTTGTTAGGAGATGTAGTTGGATATTATTGATGCAAATGCGTGTTTTTTTTTTTTTTTTACAAATAAAATGCTCTTTACAATTATGCAACAAAGTGATGAAGTGCTCAGCAGCAATGTCGTACCTTATAGTATCGTACCGTGAGGTACCTTGTGATTCCCACCCCTAGTCAGTGGTATGAATAGGAAATCTTTGTTTCTGTCTCCACAGATGACAACCAGCCGTACCTGTCAGTACCTTGCAGTGACCACAAGATTACCAGTGCTGTGTGGGGACCTCTGGGAGAGTTTGTCATTGCTGGCCATGAGAATGGAGAGATCAACCAGTTCAGCGCCAAGGTTAGACACGTACTGGGAGCATGTGGGAATGTAATAAACTGTTGCACTGGTTGCAGGGCCCACTTAGGAAATAGTTTATTAAATAAACTAGAATGAGGAAATACCTCCTTGCCAGAGAATGTGTGTAAAATATGACAGTCACTATGACTTTGACTATTTTAGTTTAAACTCTCTAAAGCTGGATGTTGTAACTGTGTTATTTGTGGACAGTCTGGAGAGGTCCTGAAGAAGGCCAAGGAACACACCAAGCAGATCAATGACATCCAGCCATCAGTGGATCTCACTATATTCATCACTGCCTCCAAGGATAACTCTGCAAAGGTAAGACCCTTAAACACAGCCACAATAACTCACTTTGTTAATATTTGGGTCACTAAAAGATAACCTCTGTACCAAGAAATTTGGCCTCAAGATTCCTAATTAACTTTTATGCAGACTTCACCACTGATTGTCTTTCTTGTTTCTTTGTAGTTGTTTGACTCCACTTCTTTGGATCACATCAAGACATTCAAGACAGAAAGACCGGTCAACTCTGCTGCCATCTCTCCCATTATGGATCATGTAAGAAATGACACACAATGCACTTTGATTTGGCACTTTGCTACAAAAAACAGCATCTCTTTCCTGACCTTAAACACTTGTATATGGGTTGTGATTCAGGTGGTGATGGGAGGTGGACAGGAAGCCATGGAGGTCACCACTACCTCCACCAGGATCGGCAAGTTTGAGGCCAGGTGAGCTAAAATGTGGCAGTTTGGTGGGACGTTCCCCAGATTAAATTCAGCCTAATACTTAGAGCTCAGTACCTTGGGTTTATACTCTTCAGGACCCAAATTGTGCTCCATTATTTGATGTCAAATCACATGGCAAAAATGTTCAGATGTCACTTGTATAAGTTAGTGTTGAGATTTTCAAATCTTTGTGATAACCTGTCATCTTTGCTATGCCCAGGTTCTTCCATGCTGCCTATGAAGAGGAGTTTGGCAGGGTCAAAGGTCATTTCGGCCCAATCAACTGTGTGGCATTTCACCCTGATGGCAAGAGGTACAAGATGGCCATACTTGTAATACACTGCTTGAAAATGTAGTCTGGTTAACACTGTGTAGTTGTCTCACCAGTAACATTTTGCTCCTACTGTGGTTGTTGTCTACAGTTACAGCAGTGGAGGAGAAGACGGATACACTAGGATTCACTACTTTGACCCACAGTACTTTGACTTTGAACTGGAGGCGTAAACAGCCAGGCTCCTCAACCAACCCCACAGCTTCGACTAACATCAGAGTCCAGTCTGGAAGAAGGAATAACAGACTCAGGCTCACCTCACCTCCGGATTTCAATTTTTGTACCCTGGATGTGCAAAGATTTTGTGACTGGACTTAAAACCCCATACTCCTGAATCCTAAAGTGTATTTAATTTGATGCATTTCTGTTGTTAAGCCATTCCACCATAAAATTGCTTAATGAAATTATTCTGCAGTACTGGTTATATTCTCTTCTTCTCATATGTAAGACATGGGGACAAAGTAGTTTAAACATCCATTGGACAGTCTCAAACTTAGCCTACAAATAGTATGTTTGGGTAAAACAATAATAACTAGTGGGGCAAAAAGTGGATCAGTTTTCTTTATTTTTTTATAACAAAGATGATAATGCACATTTCACAAGGATAGAACTCCAAACAACCACATGTAGAGGGCCATGCACTGGCTTACTCCACCTTTATGAATAATGGTACAAAATATCTAAAATAAGTCATTCACTCCCCAACATAAGCCTCTAAAGAGGTTCACACTCATTCATCCATTAACATACAAACAATTCAGGAAGAAAATAAAAGGAAACATCTAGGAAGACGGCCTAAAGGGACTGACTGTATTCATGATTTAAAAATAACTTACTGAGCAGAGATGAGGGACTGTCCGGGCAAAGGCAGAACAATATGTACATGCTAAAGGCGAGATCATTCTAAACATGCATTCACTGATGAATTTACACAGCAAGGCAAACAACAGTTTCCCTAATGCTGGTTATTCTGACAGTATCATAAATAGATGTTTAAAAACTAACAAAAGCCTTTTTGCATGTGAGCACTTGTAAATCATCTACATCTCTGCAGGTAGTTTAGCTGCAGCTCCACATACAGGTGGAATTCTGAAATGCCAGGATAGGAACAGTAATACTCTGGGTGGTTTTCTTCATATTTGAGCAGAACTGGTTCACGCAGCAGCTCAGAATGATTTGTGGCATTTCTGTTATATTACATGAAGTGCTAAGTGGGTGGGGTTACAACAGAAATAGGCCTATTTTCAATAGAAAGATTCATGCTGAACCAACAATCAAATACTCAGCTGTGGCTTTGCAACACCCACCCACTGAGCTTGGAAACAAATGTAAGCAATGCAGCGTAAACCAGGTTTGCCGATAAGATCACATAATAAAACAGGAATACAAAAAGGTCCTATCGTTGCAGTAGGAGTACAGGAATCAGTGGGGCTTGAGGACAACAGTAACATCACCCATTCCTCCCTGTGCCAAACTTCAAGTTGTCTTCACCTCCTCTTTTGGTCTGAAACACAAACAGTTGAGGAGTTGAAATAATAAAATACCACGCATTGTTTTCTCAGAAATCAACAGCTGGTAGTGATTTTAATATCTAAACTTTTTTTATCTTTCATTTCAGCAGCCACACAACAGGGTAACAGAGAGAAATAGGGCTTTTCCACCGCAGGAACTATACCCCGGAAATATGGTCTTTCCCAGGAACTATGTGCGTTTCCACCAGATTTACCCGGGTAAATGCAAAGTTCCGGGTAAATAATTACCCCGAAAAGAGTACCTAGTAGCGGGTATGTACTTTCTGAAAGTTCCAGGAACCTTTAAGGCGGAGCAAGCAGCGCCTGCGGGTCTGCCAGAGCTGCTTCGCAGCTGGCGGCGACTCTGACCAGCGATCAGAGGTGAAAATTAACACATATAAACATATTAAGTGATAATATGTGTCATTTTTCTCCATGAAGTCTCTGGTCTGATTGCATGTATTTGAATGAATCCCGGGACACACGGAAGTTTTGCACACACACACTGTTGCGCTGAAATCCGGTGTGCGGAAATGCGGAAGTGCCGGCGGGCTCCGCGGACCTCCGCGGACCTTATAAACATCTTTATGAGGTCTTTATAAAACATAGATATTATCATCAACGTATTGCGTTTGTTTAACCGCTATGTAATGATACAAGCTTAGAGGGCTGGTGATGTAACAGCGTGGCTCCAACTTGGCTCCTGGCCAGTGGAAACGCAAACCGGCTCTTAGGAGGAACGGAGTTTGAACCAACAAAGCGCCGAAGGAGGACCACAACAACAAGAG
>OMNN01097167.1:0-10168 GCA_900302755.1 Chromis chromis
CCAGTCCCAACTAAACCTTCCTGAAAACGCACATTTGAATGCAACTTGTTGACGCCTCTCTAGTTCCTGCCGGAGCACCGCGAATCGCATCAGCACCGGGAAGCCCCCGTGTCTCTCCCCGGGGGGCTTAATTGTTGCTGGAGACAAACCCACACCGAGCTGCGTCCTGGTGCATCACCCAGAGCTGCGCCGGTACAACACTTTCTCTTTTTTGTTTGTTTGTTTACACTTTTCACTCATTCTGGTGATTGAACTGTGGAGAAAAAAAGTGGCGTTTTTGCAGCGACATCACAATATAATGTTCTCGAGTCGCTCAAGTTTGCCGGACGATTGAGAATACCAGTTTTGGACGCGATAATTTGCATTTGTATACAGACACGGACCCTCTACCTTTTAAATGATATGTGAAGCGATATCAGCATTTATAACAGGAGCATCTACAGAAGCTGGGACGCGCTTAATGTAACCAGTCTGTATCCTGTTTGTTCGCAATGGACGCGCGTAAATGAAGGACGCCGCTCCCGGGATTCCCTGGCTTCTTTTCTGCTTCGCTTTTTATCAAAGTCAGGGAGGAAAGAGTATCACCAAACGAGGAGGAAGACATGGTAAGTTAAACTATGTTTTGTTTTCTAATAACCTCTTCACGCATTCATGAGTGTTACCATTACGCGCGGATCTGAGGGCGCACGGCAGATGATATGGAGACATAATCTGTTTTCTTGCTAAATGAGCTCACCTAACGCAAATACCACAGGTAAAAAAAGGAACATTAAAGGGCAAAACAGCTCAGCAGAGAATCCTGATATACACAAAAGATGCAACGGAGTGTGATAAGGTCACTTGTGATTGTCACTGGCGCTGTGCAAAAGCCGATTTTAGTGACAGATGTTACTGAGTTTAAGATGATACAAAGTATTCTACGATGAGGTCACCATAAGTCACACGACATAAAAAAAAGAGTCTCTGGAAACAGCCAGAGCCTCACGTTGGTGTTCAGATGTGAGAGACACGATTAAACCTGTATGAAGCCCCAGTGTGCCAAAACTGATTTCCAGGGTGAGCAAACAGGAGGCATGATGCCCTCAAAGGAAGGATGTTTAAAAGCATAAAACACACAAATTCTGGTCACTAATTACATCCCAGCAAAACTCTACAGACCTGCCCTTTAGGTGATCATTTTACCTTAAACATAACTGAACCTGCAGAGTAATTTCTACTGAGAAAAGGGCAAAATTTGACTTTTTACAGCAGTTTAAACCGCTGAGTTAAGTTAAGGGATCAGACTGATTAAACTTATTCAGAATAGGGCTTAAATTCATAATGAGGTACCATGTATTGCTGGACATAAACAGGTGTTCCTTTCAGAGAAAAGCCAGTGGCTGACTTATAATGATGATGATGGCAATATATTGAAAGTGTACAGCACAGTTGTGGTGTATGCAGCTGAATTCATTAAACAAATGTAGGGCAGGAGAGTGGAGTTCATCACCATGAGGCTGATAGGTATGATTTAGGGGAGACATTCACAGAAGTAAAATGTTGTAATTTGGTATCATACTGGTTGTGGAGCTGTGCAAATTAATGAGGTTTTAATACCATCTTCTAATCGGATGTTTGTGGATAAGAACTGCAAAAAAAATTCAATTTTTTTTAGCCCCTTGCCGTCTGATCATCTCTTAAGAAGAAACGTGTGAAGATTCTTCTTTTGCCATTAGCTAGTGAGGAGGAGAGGTGAGCAGCCCAGGCATTAAGTCCATTTCAGGGTGGAAAATATAGACCTGTCCTCTGTGCTCTCAAGCTTTTCAAAAACCCACCCGGCGCTCTCCTCGCAGAGTGTTGCATTTTTTGCTTTAAGTAGCTGACTGATGTGAGAGATACTCAGCAAAATGAAAGAGAATCACCAGCGCTGTGCTCTGACGAAATGTATTTTTCAGCACACAGTGTCCCTCCATTTCTTCGGGAGAATGACACACATGTACTCTCACACTGGCACCTCCATCCTCTCGCACTCAAGCAGAACTACACAGACACACACACACACACACACACACACACACATACAGTTGAAAGCAGCACACAAGCACCTTAACAAGCAGGGTGTGACTGAAGACGGAGAAATAAATCGACTATCCATTTAAATGACAGACACTCTGATTAATATCCACTCTCTACTTAATGACACTGAATTACGCAGGATTATGGTATTCTTGAATATGTAATTTTCCTACACAATGATGGAGGAGTTTTCTCCCTTCATCTCGGCCATGAGAGAGCATATCACAAAGAGGATCCATTTGTAGCTCATTCATCAAAGTGTAAAATTCTGGTTTAATAATTAATATAGGAACAGGCAGTTAATGCCTGATGGTTTCAAGGGCACACCATGTGTGAATAGAAGAACAGCTCTCCAATATATTCTACTACATGTAAAGGATATAGGAATTTGTCTCCCTTCAATTTCCTGGAGTCACATTGTTTTTATTGCCTATAAAATGAAACTGAAATAGTTAATTTAAGTTAATTATGAATAAGTTGCTCTTGTCTTAAGAGACATTTTAATTTTATATTTGATAGTAAACAGGTCAAAGACTTTTCTCATTGACAGTAATGAGCACTTGTTATTTGGCCAATAAGAAATGTATTTCTATGCTTACATACCCAGCTGTCATTTCAAACTGTAGTACGTAATAAACCTGGAATTTTGTGCCCCATTACACTGCTAATGAACAGGCAGGCCATGCATAAAGTTTAGGGGGGTCATGTAGGTATTTGCTTTTAACCTTTCCTGCTGCATATGGTGTTAGGGAGGACATCCGCTGCAGTGGTTATCATGCAACTTTAGCCATAGTCCTTGAGAACAATCTCACATGCAGCTACAGACCGTATATAAAAGATGAGGGTAGCCTCCAGGTTGGAAAAGTGCCAGCGTGGGGCAACTCCTCTGGTTTCAAAAAGAAGTCTGATTGCCTAGAAGTCTATAAGAAAAGGACCCTACTCCTTCCTTGATTTATTACCTCAGTGAACATTTTTCTAATAACTTCATGGTCTCAGTTGTTGTTTCAACTCTCTTTCAGTACATCATGATACTCGTTTAGTAAATTTTGGTCCTATTTAGAGTAAAACACATGATAAAGAAGGGTATGCTTTAGGCTGGGGCTACCTTGTGATAGACAAGTCTTAATTGGATGGGCGTGCATAGTGTCCTTCCAAGTCAGATTCACCCAAGCAGCAGTGGCTCAGGTGGTAGAGCAGGTTGTCCACTAATTGGAAAGTCAATTCAATTCAATTCAATTTTATTTATATAGCGCATATTTACAACATATGTCATCACATAGCGCAGCGAACCCCCAGGGTGTCCTTGGGCAAGACACAGAACCCTAAGTTGCTCTTGATGGCAGGTGGGCATCTTGCTTTGCCACCATTTGTATGTGAGCAAGTGAGTGTATGTGAATGAGTGAATGAGGAATACCCTGTAAAGTGCTTTGTAGAATGTAGCTAAGGTTAAAAAGTGCTATATAAATCCATGGACTGAAAAATGAGGCCAATGCAGTTGTGCCAAAAACTGCAGTTCCTTAAATGGCCTCTTGAGGTGGACTCCAAAAAGGAGCCATTCTCCAAAAACTCTTATGTTAAAAGGCACAAATTTGCAGCAGCAAACAATATGTTTACAGCCTGGTACAAAAACCGTTTTGGGGTCTATAGCTACTTTACCTGTCCATACAACTGTACAGGGGGTTAAATTGTTACAACTTAACTCCACTTAAATAGTTTTAAGGCTTAAAGTTATGCATAATTATGGATGTGGCAAAGTCCATGGCCCTGAGACCTTTGCATGGTCCCCCTCAGCTAGTCAATCCACAAACCAGTGGGTGACCAGTGGCTCTTTTAGTCTATGCATGCAGCCAACAAATCTTGTACCAAAATGTGTCAGCTTGAAACACTGAAACCTCAGCCAGGCAGCGTTTTCATCCAACTCCTGAAGCTAACATTAGTATAATTATCTTTCCAGCTGGAGCAAAAATCAATAGTTTTCAGGTGACAAATTCAACAGACACTGGCAACAAATGCGAAGTCTGTTTTTGTCTCTACCTCCATCTGAAATCAAGAACCCATTGTTTTAAAAAAGTACTATGAACGCTCAGAGGTAAATGTGCCACCACTATCACTGTAAACTGCATTGCTACTGTGCCAGAATGGAAAGGTAGAACAACAGTAACTAAATGAGACAAGGCTTAGCAAGTAGTCAGTTGTAAAACCTTGACTTACACATTAGATATGAATGTGATTGTAGAGGCTTCCAGTGCCACACAAACACCTTACTCCTCTCAGCTTCTTCATTGTAATTCACAGGCAGTAGCCTTCCACAGGTTAGCCTGTCACAGTCTGTGTAATGTATTGTATGTTTGTTGGGGTCTGGCAGTCCATGACAGGGATTTCTTGAGTCAAGACCTGGAGGGTAGCTGAACTGTAGGACTGAAACTGAGGGAACAAGATGCAGATACGCAGCTGAACTGTACAGTTTTAGCATTTGTCACTACTCAACATAAACCATGTAGGTCCAGCATTTTTCCAGGATCCAGTAGCAGATTTAACACAGCAAACACACACTTGAGGTAATTTAACGGTGTCATCATTACATTGTTTGTCCTGCAGTCCACTGTTTATAGTACAGTGCAACACGTGATTCGGCTGAGTAGCGGCATCACAGCCGAGCAGATGGTGGAGCAGAATTTACCATTCAGCTGTAAAACACTCCTTCCTTCGCCGCAAGGCTTTTAAGTATCACAGGAAGCTATATATATATACATATGTATATATTCATGTGGTGACTGTCCCAGCACCAGAGAACTATCAATACCAGAATAATGACCAGGAAATACTGGGATTGCAGTGAAAAGATGAATCGAGCGCTGACACCGAACTCATTAACTGGCTCAACTGCTGACAAGAGAGAGAGCTAACTATTGGCGGACAAACTAGTTTTCTTAAGGTCAGTGAGATGCATTAAGTCAGCCCGATCGCAGGTCTAAAGGGTGGCATTACCCACAAAGCAATGTGTTCATGTGTCACCATGGTAATGACACGCAAGGCAAACGGATCAAGTAAACGAGCAATGATAAAGTGAACATGTGACAAGGTATCATGAGCGTCAAGCCCAGGGGCTCCTGTCGCGAGAGAGGGTTTCCTACAGCTTTTTATTATTAGTCCTGTCGAGCCTCATGGAAAATGCATTTAATGTGTGATGCAATTTGTTGGACCGATAAGATGAGTTACGTAAGCATCTGTCCAATTTAGTAGTTTTTATGGCAACTTCAAAGTAATTAATCAGAGCAATGTCGGGAGGAAAAAGAAAACTTTTAGAGAAGGCGCTGATGTGTGAAAAGAAAATTCACCACTGCACTCAAAACCATGATGAAGTTAACTGGATAATCACCAGCTGGGAAGAGTCTTCTTCAACCTGAAATCTGGATTTCAATCGATTCATCTATGGCGGCAAAAAAAAACTTGTGTGTATATATAGAAATATCCTGTATACATACAGTGTAGAGTTCTATTGAAAATGAAATATGATAGTGTCCTTGTTTGTTTTACCTTTCCACCAATGTCTTTCACAAACAAGTTAGCAACTAACAGTGGAGACACTACTTTGCTCCGTACCACCATCTGATCAGTTGTGCATACTCTGCTGCATGTGCTGCAGACGGAGCTAAGAATATCATAAAATGGAGTCAGAGTGTGATCATCTGGACAAACAATGTGACGACATCATTTCTAAATAACCCCCATGTATATTTTTCTGGATTATCATCTGCAAAATAAGATTTTTTTTAAAAAAGGTTTCAGAATGGTGCACATTATTCAATACTTATTTATCTCTGATGTTGGCTGGTTCCAATACATCGGTCATGCTTTAGAATGTACGTCTGAAAACGCATGTTGAATTCACACATTGCCTTTTTTCCACACACCGGTTCAAACAGCTCAGTCTCCATTTCATGGCACGATTCGCTCCTTTCATCAAATCCTCTTGTCATTTTTTATGCTGCTGAGTTTTCTCTTTACACTGGAGTTAAAGCAATCCAGAAAATTGAGACTGTAATCCCATTGGATTTACAGGCAGGATTATTCACGAGGGATTGGACTCGGTGTGAGAAAGCAGTTTTTCACTCACAAAATAACATGCGTCCGTCAGTCTCTACTCTCTCTCCCTGTGTTTCCACACTATTGTTTCAACAAAGCGGACAATCCACCACATTGGACCGTCTCTGGGCAATGTTAATCATGTTTTGTTTTTCATTCAAAATGATTTTAACCTTCTTCTTCTTTTTTGAGTCATTTTTCCTTCCAGTTCCTCAATTTTCACTGTTTTCTGATCTTGACTCCTTCTCTTTGCTCACTATCTTTTTATTTCCTTTTCCCCTCCTTATCTCTTGGTCTGATTTTTTTTCTTCCCGTATCGCTCCACCTCTGACTAATCTGCAGTCGGGCTATCTAGATAATTAGAACCAAATCCAAAGATTGGGCCCTCCAGTTAAAAGTTGTAATTATAGATCATGACAATTTGTCACTTACTATGACAAGTGACAGCAGGGGTCATATGTGAATCCATTCAAGCCTGTACTCGTCACTCTCACAGCATCAGCCACTCAGGCCATTAGTGGTCAATGTCTTATGATTGGCTACATGTTTAAGATGCCTTTTTCCATTGCGCAAAAGCTGATGAGGGCGGTTGTTGTCTTGCATTGTCAGAAAAATGACGGAGTGGGAAATACCACACTAAAGAAAAATAAATGATTTTATCTTCTATAATACGCATGTCAATCTGCAATGTGGAATTTATCTTTGTGTTTGAGCCTTAATGCAATATGTACTCTAGAGCAGAAGTGTTTATATATTGGTGCTTTTTAATCTCCTTGTCACGTTGTAACTACACATTTTTTAATAATATTAAAAAATACTTACTGTAGAACAATATTACTATTCAAGCAATGACAGGTTCATTATTTGTTTTTCCTACTGCAAATGATGAAGAAAATTGGTTGAAAACGGTGCTTTCACATATAGGAGAGGGTGGGCTTCATGCAAGAACGATTTATAAATACAGTGAAGTGACATGCAAGAGTTATTTCAGAAGAATTCATGGCATTTATCACTATTAAATTGACATGTAATCCAGCTGTCCACAAGGGGAAACATACATTTGACTTTATCTTAATGGCTTAATGACACAAAAAAGTAATGTTATGTTCATCATAATGTTGACATCATGACTTCTCTGCTTCTCTGTGAGATGTCTTAGATGTTACTGGCATATTTATATATATATATATTTATATACTGTATACATATACACCGATCAGCCATAACATTATGACCACCTGCCTAATATTGTGTTGGTCCCCCTTGTGTTGTCAAAAATGCTCTGAACCATTGGGCATGGACAAGAGGACCTCTCAGGGTGTCCTATGGGGTCTGGCACCAGGACGTTGGCAGTGGATCCTTTGGGTACTCTGGCTTGTGCAGTGGGGCCTCTGTGAATCAAACCTGTTCCACTGCATCCTGTTGACGCTTGATCAGAATGGGGTCTAGGAAGTTTGGAGGTCAAATCAACATCTTAGGCGATTGCCATGTTCCTCAAGATGTTCCTGATTGTTTGATGTTTTTGCCATATGGTGGGGTGCATTTTCCTGTGGGGGTAGGCCAGTGACATTTAGGATTTCCATTTGCATGAGGGAGTGTGTTTGTTCTGGGACAATGTTTATTTGGTTGTCTAATACCCCTTTTCCACTGAGCTGGTTCCAGTGCTAGTTCGGAGCCAGAGCCTGACTTAGCACCAGTTCTTTGTGTTTCCACCACCTAAGCACCGGCTCCAGGTGCTTAAAAGCTGGTGCTTAGCAAGCACCAACTCTTTGCTGGGCCAGTCGCAATCATCCTTAAGACCATCTATAAAGATAAACATTATCATCAACCTATTGCGTTTGTTTAAGGGCTATGTAATCGATGCAAGCGTAGTCGTTTTACGGTGACGCAATGGCGTGGCTCCAACTTGGCTCCTTACCAATGGAAAAGCAAACAGGTTCTTAGGAGGAACGAGATTTGAACCAACTAAGCACCAGCACCGAACTAGCACCTGGTTCTTCTTGGTGGAAAAGGGGTATTTAACACAGCATGGCTCTGAGATTTAAGCATACCTCAATTTTTAGATATAGGATAGGCACTTGACTCATCTCATCCTCTATTAGTGGACTGTTCCAGCCAGTATGAAGCAGCATTAACATATCAAACTTTAAATTTGCCCAACACTTGCAAAACAAATAACATTACCATCAGCAGTAGGCTGCTTTGTGTGATTATACCTGATAAACACCAGTATTTTTTATTTTCATGGTCATTGTGAGCAGGTTAGCACACTCCTAATAGCATTAAAACCAATGCCTGAATGAGCTGCGGGCATGAATACAGACTCTCATTAAAGCCTAGCCTGCAGTTTGTTCTACTCCTGGTAACCATGAATGTAACACAATGCTGCATAATGCAGAAAATAAATAAATGTAAAATAAATTACAACTAAGAATGTGCAGGCAGCAGGTATTGTGTCAGATACATAATAACAGTATAGGCATCATGCATTAAATACATTTCTTTTTTGTGTAACCTCCCCGCAAAGCTTTTAATTGCATTTTTATTTAATTGTGTTCTGCAAATAGACAAATACTACCAGAGCTCTACAACCACAATCAGAGATGAGCTGCATAGTGTGTGAGTCAATCAATTATTGAGAGTTTATAGTGATTTAATTAGGATTGCATCCTTAATCCCTGTCCATTGTACCATATGTGCTGGAAAGGCAATGTCTGGCACACTTAGAACATTTGGAAAACTGGGTGCTTGTCTCCCAGTTTTGATACAGAATTGGAATCTTTTGTATTTCATAAAGACCCCATCTTGTGAAAATTAAGTTTTTAACCAAAATAGACAGTCAGCAACTTGAAACTGCCGTGTGCTGAAAACACAGATTCAGGCTTTTGGGGTTTTCATACAAACACAAGGAACCAGTCCTGTCAACTTGCAGGGTTTGGCCTTTTCTCTATACATATTTGGGAATGGTTTTCAGTTCAAACATGTATAGCCACAAGTTTTAGTGTTTGAGTGGAGTTGTGTGATGACCCCTGAGGTCATCTTGAGGGCGGCTCTAGAAGTTTGTGTCTATTGGCTTTGGGAGTGGTTGATTAATGTTATCAGGAGCACCTGTGGGCCCCAGTGTGTTCCAGGGTTACTTAAGAGCTGGCTGCATACTAATCATACTCTCTGCGTCCTTCTGCAAGTCACACACACCCGGGTTTGGATATGGTGTTTTAGTTTTCCACTTCAGGATTTGGTTTGCATTTACAACACTTGAGCAGACATGATTCACGCATGCATCACGCACACTGATCCCTGACCCTGCTGATGTTCAGAACCTCATACTATTTTGGCTTTAATTTGATTTGATTTAAGTTAATAAAAATACATTTTATACTTTGTGTGTCTCTCGTTTTGTTGTGGCCACTTTGAGCCGGGTCATAACTAGGGGTGGGAATCACAGAGTACTGTAATATTCCTGAATTTTAATCCAACACAGCAGACTGACGTTTCAAACCTGCGGGTCCTGTTTATTCAGATCTCAGCTTCATATCCAGTATACAGCTTCCATTTCTAGGCTCCCGCATTTTCTTGTTCTTTCTTTACTTACTTTCTTCTTCGTCTGCTAGAACATTTTATGATTAAAACCAACACACCCCCTAGTGGGCTAAATATAGAACTACCAAAACACAACATGGGACATAACATGTATATAGTTTGAACCATAAACATTACAAGTACCTCACGATACGATATGATACGATACGCGATACATGGCTCACGATACCAATACTATCATGATACAGCGATACTGCAATAATCGATATATTGCAAGACCATCACATAACGATACATCACGATATACGTATATAATTGAAAAATATAAAATGCCTGTAAAAAGGTTAAGTTCAGTATTTATTTATTTACTGCAATTTGGTGTCACTTTCACTGGATTTGACACAAATTTGGATGAACCACTTAACAAAAACTGAACAACTAACAGGGTTAGGGTTAGGCTAACAACTAGCAAAAAGGCTGACCTTAA
>OMNN01097169.1:0-11365 GCA_900302755.1 Chromis chromis
TTAGTCAATTTGCTGCACAGAAAAACATGGAAACAAAGAAACAACAAGTAAAAATAGGCGATAATGAATACATTCCATATTTAAATGCATCTCATCTATCTGAAGTGCTGCAATGTAAAAGCAGCTCTGTATGCAAGTCCTCGTTGGTCATTCCCTGTCTCAGCCATGGGCACATCTGCTTGATCCTGATAAAGTTATTTCATTGAAGTAATTTAATGGATTACTTCTATCCACAAGTACTCGTCTGGCTGGCCTCTGTCTCTGTATCACATGTTGGTCTTCATTTATAGTCCAAGTAGTCCATTCTCTCTCACAAACTACTAAGCAGAAGTTAAACCTGCCTCTTTGAAGGATTAATTTAAGCTTCAATTTAGTCCTAGAGTAACTCTAATCCTTTTTGTAGTCAGTTTAGTTTAATCCAGAACAGCCTAAATCTAAGACTATTTTAAGATGTGTCAGTGCAAGTCACTTAGAGTTAAGAAAGCTCAAACAGGCATTTTAGTCTGGGACTAGGCTTAAGCCCTGTCTTCTGAAACCGCCCCTATGTGTATTATTTTAAGTGGTCTTGGAGCACTTAATATGGCACTGGGTATAAAATCTGAAGGTGTAATAATCCAACCTTTGTCTGCTGATTTTGGTCAGATCTCCACACATTAAATACGTAAAGTAAAACTGTCAAAACAGAATTACAAACACCAGTTTAAAAATGCAGGCCAGGAGAAAATGTAAAAGTCTTTGCAAGATACAGCTGATGGTTCAGAATCATGGGTTTAAAATGTCTCCCACACAAAGTCTTTCACAAACACGTGATTACATCTTGCACGGTTTTCACACACACCAGTCATGAACCATTCTGACTGTTTTTTTGTTTTGTTTTTTTGTTTTAATCCTGCCTTAGATCAATAAATATTACTCAACTCAAAGTTGACTTCCTTTGTTGTTTCAGACCTTTGGCTAATTTGACATTGTCTGAAAAAACCCTTAAGATACAATACAGACTAAAGGCCAAAAGCTCCAAGAATAGTTAGAAAGTGAACCCTAATTTAGAATAATCAATTGCACTGTGAAATCTATTGACATGTGTGTGTCAGTATTTCTTTGGACCATTGTTTGCTAATTGCCTATTTGGTTGATTTTTGAGGTTAAGCACCTTGAGTCAGCTGGGATAGGCTCCAGCCCCCCCACGACCCTGCTGAGAATTAAGCGCTGTATAGATAATGGATGGATCAAATTTCTTGGTGTTATAATAGATGAGAAACTGGGCTGGAAATCACACGTTAACTACATCAAAGGAAAAATATAAAAGTCAGTTGCAATTTCATATAAAGTCAAATATCTCTTAAATAAATCTTCATTATACATTTTGTACTGCTCCCTCACTCCCATACATGAATTACTGTGTGGAGGTGTGGGGGAACACATACAAAACAAATACAGAGCCAATCTTCATCCTACAGAAAAGAGCAATAAGAATCATAAACAAACCATCAGAGAACCAACAAACCAACTCTTCATCGAACTTAATACATTAAAATTGAAGGATCTGATTGATTACAAAACTATCCACATTATGTACAAAGTTAAAAATCAACAATTACCAAACAGCATCCAAAGGTTTTTTCAACTGAGACAAGGCAAACATCATCTCCGAGGAATTTTCATGTTCAAAATACAATCAGTGAGAACCAATATGAAATTTCACTGTGTCTCAATAAAAGGAGTTAAATTATGGAACAGCTGCAGTGATGAACTGAAATCATGTAAAACAATAGGCAGGTTTAAACACATCTTTAAAACTGAAATATGAAACGGATACAGAATGGAACAACATCATGGGTATGGCGTATCCAGTGATGTCATTTTGTTTTTTAATCTAGTTTTTTATGCTGTCATTGGTCTGATTTTATGGTTGCATTTTGGGGTCAACTATATTATTGGCTATGACCTGAACAGTGCTTCAGGGTGAATTTAAGTGAAACATTTTGAGAAGGAATAAGGGGTAGGACTAGATACGTTTTTTTTACTTTACTTCTTCCTACACCCTTTTCGAACAGAATCTGGTTTTGAAAGGATTAACGGTAATAGATAAATGTTGTAATAGCTATTTGCATTTGCTTACTATTATATTTTATTTGGTTAATATGTATATATGTGTGTATATATATTTGTTTTTTGTCATTCAAGTTAGAAATAAACACATTCAAACAGATGGATGGATGGAAAGAAGAAAGCACCTTCAGTAATCAACACTACACATTATAAATTGGACTTTCTTTAAATGTCATTTCACTGCATTACATACTAAGATTCAACCACCAATTTTTGCAATGCTGTTCAAATCAGGGGACTGTGAGCACCACCCCAAGGGGGGAAAAGCCTATGTTTTTTCAAGCAGTTGATGGTGGATTTTGAGATCTTTTTGGATTATTGCCCTGTTGTATAAGCCAGTCTCACATAACTTTTAACTTTACCTGTACTCTGTCTCTGGTTTATTCAGGCTTTACTTTGCAGACTTAGAATAGTGTCTTTTGTGATGTGAGGTGGCAGGTAAGGTTTATATCTGATGACTCTTCCATGTCGACCCTGTTTGTGCATCAACAAGGCACAATGGTGTGGTGCTCCACCACTCCCTTCTTCACCAAGGTTTTACCAAAGTAAGATTAAGTTCAGAGGTGACAAGCTCTGGTTTAGGCTTACCGCTTTTCAGTAACTGCTATATTTGTTGTGTCTGTGTAAGGGCTTAGGGCTTTTCTGTGTTTTGTGATTAGAATTTAGTGTTTAGTGTTGTGTTCACGTTAGGTTGAAGGTAGACATGCAGTGCTGATGGTAGGCTCAAGGTTATCATGAGAATATATAAGTAAGTATAAGGTATGTATGTGTGTGAGTCTGTGAATAGACTGTTGAGGCCCTGGCCAGCAGTTGCAGGCAGATCTGCCCTGTGGCTTCATGTTGCTGTTGCACAGAACCTGACATCAGACTGAACATCCCCACTGTGGCTGGCCTCCTTCCGGCAGATGTCCCAACTCTAAGCCGGGGGGAATCCCACCACAAGTCAGAATTGCGTAAAGAAAGACCGGTTCCCCAATGCTGGAGGCCTGCACCCCAGCCGCTTCTCATGGGAAACAGAGAGAATAACTGTAACGGCATGCTTCACAGAATTTTATTGTTTTTCTTAAATTTTTTTTTGGAAACCGTTTTTGTTACCACAGGAGAGTCTGGAAGATGTGACTCTTCCTCCTTGGCCATGTACAGGGACTGTTTGTGTTTAAACTGTTTCTCAACAGGTGGTTTTGGTTCTCAAATTCCAATGGATTTTGAATTAAACTGTATTAAATTGCAGGTAATAGCTTTAAATATTGACAACTGAAGTGAAGCTAATCTTACAAATTATTTTTTCAGTGCTAAGTAGTGAGGTATGTATTGTTTTACCTACTGTGAAAAACATTAGGAGAGATAAAATCCAAAGTAAAGGGAAGTACATTGTTCATACTTTTAAATGTGGGTGAACTGACCCTCTAAAGCAGCTACACAAATGAATTAATCAAAGATTATAACTGTTGACAGGTTGTGAGTCATTACTAGTCAAGTCATGTATTATTGATATGAACAAGGCACTAATAAAGTAATAATCTCAAATGAACTCAGTTCTGCAACTCCACATTACGAAAGTCATGAACAAAGGCTCACAAGTTTCTTACTTTCAAATAAACCAACAACAAACCTTATTAAGTTATCTGCAAATCTGAATGACTTATCATGTCTGCAGTTGCAGAATATTTTTTGTGGTCTCGCAGCTTCCAGACGTTCACAGGCCAAATGGTCTGCCTGATTAAATAAAAAGCTTAAAAGCATTTGTCATGATGGAAGACAACCTGTTGACAACAAGTTGTTCTCAGTTTTATGTTGTCTCTACTCTATAGAGCACTAGTGAAAACTCCTCAACTCTTAATGAAGCTGTTATTTAGAATGTACACAAATCACAGGGGAAACTGAGTAAAAATTACACCAATATATGTGAAAGTATTCTTTAATAGATGTATTTAAGAACTGTTAACAGTGACTCTACAGATAACCGTCAGTAATCAAACATGATCATAAATCAGTTCTAATAAATATGAAGTCCAGTGAAGTTGTTCATTGTCTGAAAATTTAGGTCAAGCAGCAAACTTAGGTATTGAAGCCAAATGAAGCCAACATGGAAGTGCCAAATAAGAAGCTCCTCGAATGTCCACTTGCTCCTGGTATTTAACACCCTGGTTTGGGTATCTCAGTTGTAGGTGTAAAAACACTCCAGTGTGTCCTAATATATGAGGACCCTCAAAGCCAGAGTGAGAAGAATGCTGTGAAGGGACACAAGAGTGTGATTACTTGTGTCCCTTGAGTAGTCTGTGGATCACACTGCATTAAGCCTAAGAATGTTTGTACTATAATATAATACCATACAACACCTAGCCTGTGAAATAAGGTGACTGTACACTGATGTTATTGTAGTCTAGCTATTGTTATTTGTGGTCATTTTGACCACATTCTCTGTACAAACTAAGTGTCCCCAACATGTCAGTGACAAGCATCTAGCTCACATACTGTATATTATATATATACTGTATATGTATATATGGTTTCAAGCACATTAACAAAAGCAGCTGCATGTTTGAATTATCTACCTTTTCTATTAATGAAGTAAAGACACATGCAGAAATGCACTAAGTCAACAATTCAATAACAAATTAACATCTTTAGGTGAATAATCATGGACGGAGACATCACATGAAATGGCAAAATAAAAAAGCAGAAAATTAAAAGTGATTTGATCACACTAAAGAGTTACAACATGGTTTCGTAGTACAGTTGAGAAATAAAAGTTCACATACACTTGTAAAGAACATGCACGAGTACATCTTAAAAAATGTTAATATTGTGAAAAAGTTCATTTCTTTCCTTAATTGAATGCAATAAGTTTGACTTTCATATTGTCCTTATTCATTACATGTAAAGTGAAATATTTAAAGATGTTTTAGTTTTAGTTTTGATAATTACAGCTTATAGCTCATGAAAATCAGAAATCCAGTATCTCAGACATGAGACTCTGCTGACTTGACAGTTGTCCAGAAGACGATCAATGACACCCTCCACAAGGAGGGAAGGCCACAGAAGCTCATTGTTGAAAAGGGTGACTGTTTACAGAGTAAACTGAGTACTGTATTGAAGCATATTGATAGAGAGTTGACTGGAAGGGAAAAGTATGGTAGAAAAAATGCACATGGACCAGGGATGACTGCAGCCATGAGAGGATTGTCACTAAAAGTTGATTCAAGAAATTAGACTGAGGCTGGTGTTGGTGCATCAAGTGTCAGCAAGCCTTCACCAGGTCATCAAGAAAGTGAACTGTTGCAATCCCTAATACCAAGCCACTCCTGAACCAGAGACAACATCTGAAGCATATTACCTGGGATAAGGAGAAAAAGAACTGGACTGCTGCTCTGTGGTCCAAAGTCCTCTGTTCAGATGAAAATAAATTTTGCATTGAATTTGGAAATCAAGGTCCTAGAGTCTGGAGAAAGAGTGGAGAGGCACAGAAGATGATTTGGTGTGTCATGTCATCTGCTAGTGTTGGTCCACTGTGTTTTATCAAATCCAAAGTCAATGCAGCATCTACCAGGAGATTTTAGAGCACTTCATGCCTCCATCTACTAACAAGCTTTATGGAGATGCAGATTTTCTTTTCCAGCAGGACTTAGCACCGACCCACAAAGCCAAAACTACTACCAAATGGTTTGCTGACTGTGTTGTTACTGTGCTTGATTGGCCAGTCATCTTGTCTGACCTGAACCACACACAACCCCATAAGGTGTATTGTCAAGAGGAAGATGGAACACTCAACACTCAAGGAACACTCAACCCCAAAATACAGACGAGTTGAAGGGCCCTGTCAAAACCACCTGGCTTCGATAACACCTCAGCAGGGCCACAGGCTGATCACCTCCATGCTACACAATGATGCAGTAATTCATGGTAAAGGAGTCCAGAACAAGTATTGAGTGTATAAATTAACATACTTTTCAGAAGTACAGCATTTCTGTACTGTAAAACTTTTTTTTGATTGGTATTAGGAAATATTATAATAGTTTGAGATAGCGGATTTCTAATTTTCATGAGCTTTAAGTGATACTTATTTTATGTGTAATATATACAGAATATATGAAAGTTTACCTTTATGAATTCAATTACAGACCCTTTTCACAATATTCTAAGTTTTTGAGCTGCACATGTGACAAAATCTGCTGGGTTAAAATTTACATACACCAATTTCTTCATGGCATAGCTGCTTAACTTCACAAGAAGTTAAGAGGCTATGACTGGTTTGTGACTCAGCCACAAACACTACAGTGGCAAAATCTAAGGAGCTCAGTAAAATGATTATTCTATTATTATTATTTATATGATAAATTCATTACAACAAAATGTGCTACAACAATTGCCCCTTTGGCCATTTTGTGGCTGTATAAATTTAAATAGTAAATGGTCTTTACTTATATAGCACCTTTCTACCTTAGTGGTACTCAAAGCGCTTTACAATGGGTTTCTCATTCACCCATTCAGACACTAATGGTGACAGAGCTGCCTGCCATCAGGAGCAACTTTAGATTCAGTGTCTTGCCCAAGGACAATTCAACATGTGGAGGGGGGATCAAATCACCAACCTTGTGATGAGTGGACAAGTGGATTATTATAATTTATTGCCTTCTTTTTCAGAGGGGCAACAGTGTTGAATGATGTATGCAGTAAAGCTGCAGTCCCATCAACATGATTATCCACCTGTGTGGGACTAACATTAGAGGATCTGCTCTCTATTGTGTTGGCAAACGGCACTGAAGTAAATAATGAAGGAATAATTTCCCTAAATTTACTAACTGCAGTATCAGATAAACATCTGCTGTAATGGAACTTTTTTTTGGTAAATGATCCATAGCCCATTATTGTAAATTCAAATGTTATTAAAAAATGATCAGACAAAATAGAGTTTTGTTGAAAAACAAAACTCTATAGAAATGTTCAATTTCTATGCCATATGTCAAAACAAGATCAAGGGTGTGATTAAAACAGTGAGCTGGTTTATTTACATTTTGAGAAAATCCAACTGAGTCTAGCAATGAACTAAATGCAGAGTTGAGGCTGTCATTCTCATCATCTATGTACATGAATATTAAAGTCACCCACTATAATGACTTTATCTGTACTGAGCACTAAATCAACTAAGAACTCAGAATTCAGATAGAAACTCAGAGTAAGGGGCCGGTGGCCGATACACAACAACTAACAGAAGTGTTTTTTGTGTTCTGCAATTCAAGTGTGTCAGAGTAAGACTAAGGTTTTCAAAGTTTTCGTCTTTGGTTGAATAATAAGTTTTGAGTGGAAGATTACTGCCACTCCTCCCCCTCTTCCTGTACTTATGGGGATATGAAAGTTTATGACATATATGGCTGCAACCTGGTTTCAGTGAGACACAGTAAGTCATTACGATGATCTGTTATCAGATCATTAACTAAAATAGATTTAGATTACAGAGATCTAATAACTTTACCAATCCACATTTAATTGTCCTGTTTTGTGGTCCTGATGAAGTGGATCCAGATAGCTTTTCCGTGACCTTAACAGTCGTTTCAGTTACCAATAGTACCTGTGATAGCAACATTTGTGGTCCTTGATGAGAACCTGGTCGCCTGGCCTCAGGTGTGTAGTTTCTGTTCAGTTTTACACATTTGTGAATATTAGAAAGCACAGAGGACAGGTGTTGCACAATAACATATTTCACATTAAAGTCCATGGCTGGGAGCAGCCGCATCTGCTTTCCTACATCTAATTGGAGTGGTCGTGTTTTACCAACATGGCCAATACCAATATTCATATACTGCAAAACAGCTGTATGATAATGACAGGATCATTATCAGGCTTCTGCAGAGCTTGATGATGAGCTGAACATTTGAATCAGGTGTGATGGAAGAGGGAAACGTCTATAACATGCAGTGCCCACCCCAAAGCTGTAGGTATCTGTGGTGTTGGTTCAGCTGGTTGTGACAGCTGGACAGAAGAAACGGTTAATTTTTGCTGCACTGTTAGCTACCCTGTCTGCCTTTGTTTCCCATTGAGAACTGATCAGAGTGTGACCATCACATTTACATTTACAGATTTACATTTACATACAGATAGTCATGTGTTCATCATCTTCAGCTGTGGGCTGATAGATGTTTTAGCTTTCCTCAGTCAGGTCCTTGTTTAGCTGAGCAGTAGGTCTCATTCTCTCATTATTCTGTTGTAACAGTACTGATGTCATATGACCATTTTCTCATTTCACAGTCTGTTTAGAAGGTCATGTCGGAGGCCAAAGTAGAGTGTCTTTAAGTCACTGGTAGCCATTTGTGCTTTAGTAGTCCATGTCACTCAGTCTGGTATAATCTGTAGAGTTAGCTTTAAATAAATAAATAAAAAGATGTCCAGATGTCAAGACAGCTTTATCTTTTGCAATGATGCCTTTTCCATAGGCCATTGCTGATAGTGCCCCAATTACAGTGGAATTTTGTATTCACTGTCTACAGATGGAATATAAGTTCATTTCTTATATTCAGTTCAATTCAATTCAATTTTATTTATATAGCGCCTATTTACAACATATGTCATCACATAGCGCTTATATGTAAGGAAGAACAGAGAACAGAAAACTTAATATTTAAGTTTTATATTATAATATTAGATTTTGAATAAGTTGAAAAGCTTCAGTGTCTGCATAATGTCAATGTTGTCAACACATTTTGGGTATAAGGAATTACCTTCAATGTGATCACATAGGCCTACCCCCAACATGTTGCTGTTTGTTTTTCCAAAGCAATCTACTAAGATTTGCTTCGTGACCATCTTCAGCCAAATACTGCAACAACCACATTGTCAATTCCATATTTTATAGAGCAACATATAATTCAAACGTGTAAACATGAGAGGGATTTAAACTTCCCAGGGTCTACTGAGTTGCAGCAAAAATTACTGCCAAAACTTCTTTTCCTGATTTGTGTGACAATTTGGAGTTTGGGTGTTGGAGCCGAAACTGTTGAATTTTACCCCTTGCAGATCTTATCATCCATCTGGCTGACCAACATCTCTGATTTCTTTAATCATTTTAACAAAATTGTCCCAATAACCATGACCTTGACATAGTCATGGTTAAAATTGTCCCAATAGATCAGCTGTAGGTTGGTATTCACACTGGTTTATAGAGAGATTTAAATCAAGTTTCACTCTGCGTTTTTTCTAAGAACTTTAACTGCTTCTAATTTTTTTTGCAGGTTTCACCAAAGGCATGTGTGGACTTTTCCTGAAAACTCATATTGTGAGGAAGACAGAGGCACAGAGACAGCAGCGGCAGACCTTCTCCAGGGAATAAATGGCAAATTCAGTCTTTCAATATTTTGTTGCTTTCCATACCACACTTCCTTAAACCTGTTATTTGGTCCCTGTGATACATATTCCGTGTAATTCAGCAAGCATGAACTCAGCAGCCTGTGTACAATGTGTGTGCAAATGAAGTGAGGTGGTATAGCAATACGACACCACTAGATGGCAGCAAAGACCATTCAATTCAATTCAATTTTATTCATATAGCGCATATTTACAACATATGTCATCACATAGCGCTTATCATCCTAAGCGCTATGTGATGACATCAGCCAGTGATGATGATTCACATCAGCATCACTGGCTGATGTGAATCGTCTCCTTCTGCCCCCAAGGGTGGATGGTTAAAAGAAGCCAGCTCTGTCCCTGAGGGTGTTATTTTAAAGAAGCTCCTTAATGCTGGCTTCATTCAAAGGCATACAGCAATGATTATGGGCTGTATTTCACCATTTGTGATGTGAGTGGTAGCCTAGACACTCCCAAACCATGAGCATGTGATATTAATATTAATGTGCCACTTATACCCTTCGGTGGCACATAAGGGTCTGCCCATCAGGTTAACTGGACAGAAATATTTTTTTTATTGAAGAATGTTCTAGTTTACATTGGTGCAAAGCTCCATACCTGGGATGCCTCCAGCACCCACAGTTCTACTTGTTCTTTCCTTTTCTTTGGAGGTTTTGATGAGGCTGATGATTTTAAAATACAAAATGCTGCTCCTGAATTTACAAAGGAAGTGACATCATGTCTTGACATAGTCATGGTAAACCTGATTCATTGTCATTATACACAGCAAATGTGGAGCTTAAGTTTTATACACATTAACCTTGGCTTCAGAGTAATCAATATCAAACGTCACTTTGTCATAATCAGTCAGACTGTGACTCACTTGATGTTGTGTTGTGTAGACTGATCCACTTCTGACATCCGCTCTCCTGCCCTCTGCTCTCTGCTCTCAGTCCAATGGCTGGAATGGTGATCTGTCATCATTCTTCTGAGCTTGAGGGCAGTCTTTGCATCAATCATCATCGTCCATGCTGGCCACACAGATGCCACACATTTGGATCAAAAGGTTCTTGTTGCCCACCAGGACCACTTTTTTCATATCCTTGCCCTCTGGCATAGCCTCTCCCTCGCCCTCACTGAGACTCTTCTTTCTTCTCATCTTCGTCCTTGTTAAGCGGTGAATCGTCTCCTTCTGCCCCCAGGGGTGGATGGTCACCTAGGTCTGGAACTTAAGTGTAAGGAGGAGGAGGAGCCGAGTCCAGGTCAGGATCCAGCCTGAATGGTTAGCATGGTTAGCATACCTCAGCCAAAACAGGATATAATGTGCTAGTTTTTTCTTGTTTTTATCAGTTTGTGTTTTGTTATTCTGTCTTATTTGTGCTTCAACTCTACTTTTTCCTTTTTCTCTACTTCCTGCCCCCACATACTGTTGTAGCGTACCAAGGTGCAGAACATTCCAAGTCACACACAGATAATCCAGAGACTGTTCCTCTTTTCACAATTCTTTCCACAGGACTGAATTAAACATTTCTAAATCCCAACATTAAGGAAATCCAACATCACTGGAGTGATGATCCCAAAATCTGGACTCAATCTGTGGTACCAGGTTGATCAAGACCAGCATGGAAGGAGGACACACGGAATCTTAAGTGTTTAATGGAGAAGCACACACATGAGACACCAACACCCCCTCCTCTCTGTCACAGACCACAGCAATAACAGACACAGAGAGAGACTTTTTATCCTAAGCAAATATACTTCTAAGTCTTATTTTCCTTATAATTGAATGTATATGCTTGTATTTTTAGGTATGTCATAAGTTTACTTTTATGTAGCATACAAGTCTACTTTTTGTAAGTTTAGTCTTATGTTAATACATTTTATTATTATCTTAGGAACCGTATGAGATAAACAT
>OMNN01097173.1:0-10674 GCA_900302755.1 Chromis chromis
GGTGTTCTGCTGGAAAACCTTGGATTTTGGCATCTGTGTTGATGAGACTTAGACACCCAAATAAACATTGTCCCAGAACAAGCACACTCCCTTATGAAAATGGAAATCCCAAATGTCACTGGCCTATCCCCACAAATGCACCCCACCACATGGCAAAAACATCAAACAATCAGGAACATCTTGAGGAACATGACAATGGCCCGCGATGTTGATTTGACCTCCAAACTTCCTAGACCCCATTCTGATCAAGCATCAACAGGATGCAGTGGAACAAGTTTGATTGACAGAGGCCCCACTGCACAAGCCAGAATACCCAAAGGATCCACTGCCAGCGTCCTGGTGTCAGACCCCATAGGACACCATGAGAGGTCCTCTTGTTCATGCCCAATGGTTCAGAGCATTAGTATTTGGAGAACCATTTTAAAACTCCAAAACTCTGTTGTACTTGGATCAGGCTATCCAGCAATGTGTTTTTTGTTGGGACAACTTGTCAAACCTGCTCAATCAGTCGTAAAAGTTCAACAAAATGGGCCGCCGTATAGCTCGCTGAGTTAAGGCGTTACCATGTGGGCGCAGGTCGCCAGCGGCGGTCATGAATTAGAATCCAGCTTAAGACCCTTTGCTGCATGTCTCTCTCCTCTATACCCCCTTTCACCCAGTCTCTATCAATAAAAAATGGGAAAAACTCCCCCAAAAATACTTTAAAAAAAAGTTCAACATAACGTTTTGATTTTTGCGACCAAGTATTTCATATTAAAACAGTTTTTTCCTCATATCATTATAACATGAAACTATATATGACTCAGAAAATATATATAATATTTTGGTTTTTTTTGTCAACGTGTGCTTCAGGCAACTTTTAATCAGATTATTTGATCTACTCGTCCATATTGCCTCTGAATCAATGGCATTAAGGGAAATAACCGTGAAACATTCAGGCTTGTATCTTTAATAGTTCCTGAAATACACAGCCTCAAACTTCAATATGCGAAAAACATGATGAAAGTAGTTCAACAGGAAATATAAAAAATGATTAAATCCCCGAAAGTATTCAATATATCAATATACAGTTTCACAGATACCATGATAAAGTCTAAAGTAAATCTGAGATGGTCGAGCAGAAGGACCCTGATGATTTAAGATGGAACAATTCTACCATTAGTAAACTGTCTGGAGGTAAATAATGGAAAAGAATTTTACAAAATAATAAACAGGTATAGAAAACAGAAGAAAGCGTCACGCCACACTGTGGGAAATAAAACGGCAAGATTAACATTTTTATTTCAATTCGACCAAAATCTCACAAATTATTGGCTTCTTGTTCAAAACACACAAAAAAGCAAATGTCCACTTAAAATGATTTGACTTCACAAAGCCAGGTCAAATTTCACTGTGACTTTTAAAACTTTAAGCCTCCTTCTCTGTGACTCACAGAAGCACAACTTGGCATTTAGAAACTTCAATCGTTTGACCCGACCAGAAAGCTGTTTAATATCAGGTATAATGGTGTACAAGTCATGTCACTCTATACAAGGTATTCAAAACAAGTAAATTAATGTTCGTGAAATCAATCCAATCGCTTGATTTTGATCTCATTACAGTCCCAAAACATAAAAAAAGAAAAGGCTTCACAGCTACACACGTACATTTAGAGAAAATAAATGAATAATGACTGCAACTCGTTAACATCGGAAACTCAAAAAGGAGGAAAGTCTTCCTGTGAGCAGCAGGAAGGTGTCGGATACAGAGCTTTTCTTCCTCTTGAGGAATGCATTGAACCAACCGTCGAGGGGCTGATCAGTGCAGAACAACTCGTCCGTCTCAGTAATGGATGGTACATTCAAAGCTTTGGCAATTAAGGCAAATGATGGAGCCATGATCAAACTGTGAAATGGCATAGAGGAAATCATGGCATAATTTAGACAGTATTTATCTCCAAAGCCCCTAAAACTCTCCTCAGATTCTCAATAAGAGAGTCGAACCATCAACTTCCAGGTTCTTTTCTTCCAAGACACTCTCGGGAAAGAGATTTTTAATCTCAAAGGTTTTCCTGGTTAAATAAATGTTAAGAAAAAAAAAAGAAAAAAAAAAGAAAAACACAACCGTCATTAAAATCCCATTAACGTTAGGAATGACACAAATGGCTAAAACTTGACTCTCTTATACGAGTTTGTGTTCCAACATTTTCGTTTGTGTTAACAATTTCTCATGTGACAGACTACTGTGGCTTAAACGTGCTATAAATGATATTTTTGGCCACTTAAGGGCAGGAAAAAACAAGGTGGTGTGAACAATTATCACATTTTAAACTGATGAGGTGAACTCGTTAGCAAACGGAGCATATTTACTCATCCAGCACTTTGTTTAGAGTTGTGTTTCTGACAATCTCAATAATGTAAATCCAATATTGACTCTCTTTTAGCTCCGCTTTTGGTCTCTACCCACTAATAAAGAAAATGCAGTGGTGCTAGAAAGTGTGTGAACCCTTTAGAAAGAGCAAGTATAACATGTTTTGTTTAATTCATTTACTTGGGATGTGGAAAACTGATGGTTTTAGGTCATATTTTTGTAGAAATAAAAAATTCTAAAGGGTTAAACTTCCAAGCACCACTGTACAAAGCTCTTTAGCTGTTCACCATCTTCACCAGACAGTTGCTAAGTTTGTCTGCTGCTGTGGTTTTTAGAGCTTTTTCATTGAACACAGCAAGAGAGCAGTGAGATTTAACCAAAACAGCAATGTTGTGTAGCCAAAAAACAAACCCAAAAAGCTACACAATGAGCCGAAACTCACTATAATGCTGGGGTCAGCCCTATGTTCCCACAACCCAATGGTCCCACAGCCCTATGTTCCCATGTCTCACTTTTCTGAGGGCCTGTTTACATGAAGGGAAAATGCAGACGGTTTGGCCTCTCATTTAAACGAAACCCCTGTTTTTATCTTAAGAAACAGATTATTTCTCAAAAAAAAATCATAGAAATGTGGGAACATAGGGCTGTGGGAACATAGGCATGCTCCCATAATGCTTTGTAAAGTCAAGTGGAGCTGCAGACTCAGGTGGTAACTCTGTAGGCTCATTTGTACAGGCGACCCCTTCACACACTTAAAAATAAAATAAAAATATCAATTATAGCAACTTTAAAGACACAATGAAATAATAAAAACAAACTTTTACTAGTTCTAAACCCGTTTCCTATCTTTGGCATATAGCTCTTAATATATGCCAAATATAGGTTAAAAAAAATTTAATTATTATTATTTGTATTATCAAAATCTCTTGCCTCTCTTCCTGTACAACATTACAATACTTTTGATGACTTAAGGGCACACACAGAAATTCATTCATTCATTCATGAGAATGGGGGCAACTCACTAAACCTGCCTGTCATGAAACCAGATTTAGTCGTTCACTTGTGGGACTTGAATAGCATCAAGACCAGTATCATTGTAGGATGTGGGATTCAGCCCCACATCACTCTGTTCATATGCCATTATAAAATGGAAAGCTACGGTGGCCCAGAAGGGTCAATGCAACTGCAAAAGTCATAATGCAACAGCAAAAGCCACAACACAAATGCAAAGGCCACAACAGAAGTTAACCTACAACGGAAGTGTGCAGCGGTCAAAGGAACAGGCTTTGTTTCCGGGGGACAATATTTTCTGACGGACTATTTTGATTACGGGAGAGTTTAATGAGACGTAAGTAAAACGCTGCTGCTGGATGATTGTGTTCAACACGGTGACCAACATTGCTTCGATTTGTGAAAACACATAACGACATTAATCACAATCACGTCTCATTAAACTCTCCCGTGATCAAAATAGTCCGTCAGAAAATATTGTCCCCGGGAAACAAAGCCTGTTCTTCCGACCGCTGCGCACTTCCGTTGTGGGTTAACTTCTGTTGTGGCCTTTGCATTTGCGTTGTGGCCTTTGCGGTTGTGTTGTGGCTTTTGCAGTTGCGTTGACCCTTCTGGGCCACCATAGAAAGCAAACCCTGGGAATACATTTCATTTTTCAGATGATAACAAATAAAACAGATGAAACAAATGATTAACGAGAGACTGCATTGACAAACTGAAGCTTTTTATATATTTTTTTCTCTTGTTTTTTCAACTTTTTTTTGTGTGACTTTTTTTCTCCCCAGCCAAAATTTTTACTATCACAACTAAACTGACAAACACTACATCTGAAAGCTGAATGAAAACTGGAACAATCCGTCTAGAATAATTACCTCCACATGCCAGTTCTAGTAAAAGATTAGCACTTCTGCTAACTCAGATGATACAAATAAAAGTATTTAAAAAATCAAGCACAGTAAAAACAAGATGAAGTTAGTCAGAAAACAGAAGAGCTGCTTAATATCTAGACTAGCCAACTGACAAAATGTTAAAAACATGTTTTTTTTCATTGACAAGAATGTATTTCTATGTTTTAAACAGCAATTACTACAGCAACTTTTTTGGTCAGACCGGGATCGTTCATCAAGCCTGGTCACTAACATCAAAGCTTACGTCCTGATCGATAAGAGTTTCTTCTGAATCCACTGCGTGCTCCGTGCTCAGCTCCACCTCCCTTTCTACCATCTCTGCTTCATTTTGCACCCCAACCGCCGGCGAATCGCCCGCTGCTTCTGGGAGTGTGCTGTCGAGCGGCGTATCGCCTGTGGCTTTATTTTTGCTGAGCGAACCCTTAGGGCGGCCTCTTTTCCGTGGGACGTCGTCTCCGCTTCTTGCAATGCTTGGAGGACGGCCCCTCTTTCTCGGAGATCCATCGCCGGTGTTCTGCGGCGATCCGCTGCTAAGCAAACTCTTGCGCAAGTGAGCGCCTTTCTTAGACTCCGACTTGCGAGGTCGACCGCGACTTCTGCGTGGGGTCGGCGTAGCGCCCTCTGGAGGATCAACACGAGGGTATTTCCTCGGCCTTCCCAGCGGCTTCCAGACTTTTGGCTTGTTCAGCTCCTCAGGTGTCGGCAGAGGGTTCTTCCTTGGCCTTCCTCTTTTGGCCGGTTGTAGTCGGGGTCGTCCACGCTTCTTCCCTTTAACAGGAAGGACGTGTACTTTCTTAGGCCGGCCAACTTTACCACGCACCTTATATGCACCGGGTTTCTTATTTACAGAGCCTTTAGGCCGACCTCTTCCCCTCTTTGCTGGCTGGGAGCCATCTGCCTGATCTTTTCTTGGCCTTCCTCTTTTTCTTTTCCCGGGTGTCTTTGAGATGCCATTCGATGCATCCTTCACCGCCACCTTTCTGCGCCGACCTCTCCCTCTTTTCTGTGAGTTTACGCCTCCATCACCTTCTCCAGCCACCTCTGCCATCAACCTGGGTTTCTTATTGGGAGAGCCTTTTGGTCGACCTCTTTTCCTGGGCGGTAAAGAACTCCCTCCGTTCTCTTCCCCACTTTTTACTCCGTTCGGTAAATCTTCACCAACTGTACTTCTGTTGAGTTTCGGCCTGCCTCTTTTCCTGGGAGTGCCGTCATTACTGACTGCTTTCTTGGACCCTTTCGGCCTCCCCCTGCCACGTTTGACAGAATTGTCAGGATGGCTGCTTGTTCCTACTGATCTCGGACGCCCTCGTCCCCTCTTGGGCGGTATGGACCCACCGTTGGCGTCAACCGAAGCCGGGTCTGTTAGATTAACATCTGTAACACAAACCTTCAGTTTCTTGGAACCTTGCGGCCTCCCTCTTCCCCTTTTAATTGGACTGTTGTTGTTGGGCACTTCGGCACTGGTCTCCCCTTCATTGTTCACAGTCTCTCCTTGCTCCGTGTCAGCCATTTTAACCTCCTCCTCCATGTTGCTGACTTCAGCTTGGACTCCTCCCGTTGGTGTGCACCTGAATATTGGACACAGAAAGGTACAATTAGGATTTAAATAATGCACTTGTAATTATTATGGATAGAGACTAGAATATATTTATTTCATCCCTCTGATTTATGACCTTTTATTTGCTAAAATGCAGATGTTGGTAACCTATTCCCTCGTATCAAGACAAATATTATTTCTGTTAAAGGCAAGCTTTTTTAAATGTAGGTTAGACACAATAAAAAATTATTTCAGACTTTTGCTAAAAAGGTAGCAGGTAAAGAAATTAAATTAAATTAAAACTATTCAGTCTGATTGTAAGATAGATCTGATGGCACAGACCTGTGAGAACCTTTTAATAATATTTGGAAATTATTACATTTTGCACATTTTATTATCTTATTTAAAGTATGACACTTCTTTTTCACAGCTTTCATGTGATGCTTTTCTAGTCCTCTTTAAAAGCAGCATAACACCTATAGAGGGTGTTGTTCAGTCTTTTTCAAGTTGACCCATGAATTAATAACAAACCACAGAAAATAAATTAATTAACAGCAATTAAAACACTTCTTATTACATTATAAAGCATTAATTGTAATCATCTTATTATAGATTTTTTGCCACAGTTCATTTGCAACATTTCACTAACAATAAATTACAGGCCCATCAAACCTTAAACTTCTAGGTAAAATTATTTAAAAGGCTGTTTTGCTGGATTTCAACCACATCACCACACTGAGACTTGGTAAGGTCTTAAACTACATTCAATTAAACTCAGTGGAAAATCTGAGTGTTTAAGATGTCAGTGCTGCATTCAACACAGTCAACAAAAACAGATCACTAAGCAGGCTAGAAAACTGGGTGGGACTTTCCCACAAAGAACTCAACTGGTCTGAAACATAATTGAAGGACAGGAACTCATTTGTGTGAGAAATTATACATCTGAGTGTGCAAACATGTTGTGGAAATCCCCATAATGCAGAAAAAGAGGCTTGGAATCACCTAAAAGTGGAATGCGAGCACGCTACCTAGACAAAAGTGAACCATGTGTTAGCATTTGTGACTGCTACGGTTTAACAGCAAGGAAACAAAAGTTTATTAGGGTTAAATCAACTAAAATATAGGTTACAAACAAATCTGTAGGATGAATTTCATAGCCAGCTTGGTAGAGCAGAGACAGCATGGCTTAGTGGACAGAACAAACCACGTTCATTTAATTTATGTTGTTTTTGATGTACATAAATATAGAGATAAATAAATCATCTATGCAGAATAAAATCTGGATTAAAGTTTGGTTCCAGCTCAGATACATAATTTAATTAATGTCTCACACTTTTTAAAATGTATGTGTGTAAAATATGTGTTTACATATTTATATCTTTCTGTTACCATCTCTTATGTTAACGGGTCGGTTTTGAACTATGTCTTAAATCAGCTGTAAAATGCACTAAAAACAATTTTCTATCATCCAATTTGTTTCTCATCTCTTGGTTGTCTTGTTAGATAGATAGATAGATAGATAGATAGATAGATAGATAGATAGATAGATAGATAGATAGATAGATAGATAGATAGATAGATAGATAGATATTTTGTCACAGCAAAGACACATAACAATAAACAGAAGACATAAAATAGTAAACAGAAAGAGCAAAAATCCATGAAAACATTGGTTTTAATATTTTTGCTTTTCTTTTCTTTATGGACCTTTTTTTTGTCAGTTAACCCCTCGATGCACTCTGCAAGTCACCTACTCTACTGAATTGACGTCACATGTCTGGATATGCCCGTCTTTGTTTGTTTTGTTTTTGTGCAGGTATATGGGAAAACAAAGCAAATTGAGAATCCCCTGTTGCACTGATGATTTCATTTTTGGCTCTAATTATTGCTTTATAGTCTTAGTTTTATAACTGGATCGAAACCGACACTAACAACACTAAGGTCATAATTTCATAATAATTATTTTGTTTTATTTTGTTGAAATAGAGGTTCCTGACAAAATCAAAAAGCCTTGATGCAATAAACAAATTTATGTGGTTATTTTATGCATTTAAAACCTAAAAATGAGTCAGTGCCGACCCGAACACAGGAGGAAGGTTAAATAAAAACAGCCAATAAATTTATATCAAAAAAATATTTTAAACTCCAGAAAATTATTATATTCCCTAAAAATCCAACATGAGTCGGGTTTGAGGTGCAGAAGTCCACAAACCAGAGTCCTGAGAAGTTTTAACAATGAGCAGGTAAACTCAAAACAAATAAATTACAATGAGACGCATAACTTTTAACCAAGTGTGCCATGAACAGGGGTCCAAATGGAGTGGAGGAGTCCGACAACGCCACCTGGGGAATTGCACCCCAGGAAATCCTAGCTAAGATTGGTCTATTTTGCAAGCACAAGGTCACACAGGTTGTATACCACCAGGGCGAGACGTGTTTCCATAAGCAACAAATGTTTTATTAACAAAATTATTCAAAAAGAAAAAAGGTCACACACCAGTTAACACACACAATGATTAAAAATGGGCAGGGGGAGTAAGGACAAGGCTGGGGCTTACCATGCGGCACCGGGAATCAAAAAAAACAAAACTACAAGAAATTGGACCCCTAAAGGAAACACTGCTGTTTTGGCTCTTACTGTTAAAGCAATTAAATAACAACAAAACACCGACTCTAACAATAGAGTAAATAGTAAACAAAGAAAAGAAAACACGTCTCTGTGCCCTTTAACTGTGGTATCCTGATGAGAAGTTTAGAAAGAGAAAAGAAAAACAAAATGAAAACTCTTTGTTTTGTCTTATCATATCTGCCTACTGGTTTTTATTTAATTAAAAATAATGGAAGTGGTGAAAGCATGGCAAATAAACAAATAAAAATACCACCTTAAGTTTAAAATAAAAATAAAATTGGTTAAATGGATAAAATTCTAAATTTTAAAATATAAATATAGGCATCAAATTTTAAAGAAAACATATTTGTATTACTTTCTGGTGATACATATATTTTTTTTAATTCGTGGTTAGACGTGAAACTGACTGAACGACGCCTTCTAGAGCCGCTGTGCCACTTTTTAAGGTGGACTGAGGAGCCAGAAGCTCGGCGTCGTGTTTAATGGCTCAGCTGCGTCTATTTACTGGACTACAATCTTTTAACGGCGGGAAAGTGTAGTCCCGTCAATAACGCGCACTGTTAACACTGCTGCACGCGAGTCATGACGACGTTCTAAAAACGCACGCGTCGAAATATTAGCAACTTGTCGAGAAACCTCCCAAACCGCGCGCTTGTTTGTTTGTAGCGGAAAGGTGGTTAATTAAATTAGATTTTGGGCGTTAAACAATCGCTACGACTGTGGACCAGATTGTTTTCCAGGTAATAGTCCGATTCAAATCGACGGCGATGAAATGAGTAGCGAACGGCGAGAAGCGGATAAAACACCGCAATCAAATCGAGTTCACGTCTCACCAGGAAGATATACTGTGCGGGATTTTAGCGTATTTTTGCGGTAAATATTGATTTAGCAGACGTACCGTAAAGAGAAAGTGCGCTTATTGTCGCTGTGATGGCTGTTCAAATTTGAGCCCGCTTCCGGCCGTACGTGACGTATAATGTGCTCCGAAGGAAACAGCGGCGCAGAGTATCAGTTCCGCTCACAGACTATAAGGTTCCGCCTCCATTAATGTACTCATTTTCAGCTACCTGTACTTTATTAGAGTATTTCCATTGTATGCTACTTTATACTTCCACTCCCTTACATTTCTACTGCACTTTCTAATCTAATAATTAATTCAGCAGCTTTAGTTACTTCAAAGATGAAGATTTTATACAATGGATAATGTAACAATCTTACAACATATTATTAAGGATTAAAACAGCAGTTTCCAACCGTTTTGGGCTACTGGTGTTGGTTCAAAGAGGGGATTGGAACGCACTGAATAATTCACAGCCTTTTATTGTGCAGACTAACATTTGAATACTACTTCTTCTTGTTGTTTGAGTTTTAATGGCGGTGGACAAACGAATTGGTGCAATACCGCCACCACCTGGTGAGGAGGGTGAATCACATAGATACTCATTCTCTTATCCAGTTTGTCTGATACTTATAATACCATTTGATAACACTAAACTTATTCACGTGTTTAAAAATGTCTATAATATAAAATTTTACTTTATTTCAATTTGTATCTGAGGTGTTTCTTCTTTGTGCGTCATATTTCTGACAGTGTAGTACAACATGCTCTAGTCACATAGGCCTGGATTATGCCTCCCTATTTTAACTAGTCTGCTGTTTGTTTTAATACTTCAGTGCTTTGATCATAATCAAAATGGTCAAAGATATGAGTCAAGCTTATATATAATCTAACCTTTATTAACCTTTATTGATCCCCTTGATGAAATTCCTTCTCTGCATTTGACCCATCCTATTCAAAGTTAACCTTAACCATACATACTAGGAGCAGTGGGCTGCCATGGTGCAGCGCCCGGGGAGCAGTCAGGGGTTAAGGGCCTTGCTCAAGGGCCCACAGTGGTGGTGACTGGGACAAGCGGTCAGCGTCTCACTTTCCCACCTCAACCTCTTACCAGTCCAGGGACTCGAACCGACGACCCACCAGTTACAAGATGCAAGTATACAACCTAAACCAGGTGTACAGTTGTGATTGGATAATTGGTCGAACAGGGATTTTAAATCTATTGGATGAGAGCTAAAGGTGGGAGTTGCCACGCCCCAAACACCATCTTAGTATCATGCAAGTAAACCCTCCTTAAAGTTGACTCTGATGAAAACACAGTACTATTAAAACAATTTGACACGTTGAAAGGCTGCTAGTTAATCTGGAATCTGCCGTCCTGGAGCTGAGAATTGCCTGTTTC